>JAAAQI020129866.1:0-13779 GCA_011800005.2 Stichodactyla mertensii | reverse complement strand
ATAATCAACTCAATATTCGAATAATGAAATCATTAATGCAGTCTAGAAGGGCACGCTTCATGTCCTTTGACTGTAAGTGTAATAGGCTGCTCCCCACTGAAGCAGGGATATTCACGGGGAGTAACATTCCGCTCCTTCATCTATTTCAGTTCATTTCTATTGGATTTCTGGGCCTGGCATTTTGTGACGCACTATGCCGGTAGTTCTTCTTGCGTTATAGCTCGTGTTGTTTTGGTTGGCGCTTATTTGAGTTTTAATGCTTTACAAAATGTGCATCTAAGCTCACTCATATTCGTACTACGCACGGTCTAATACGCTGTCTTCCTCCCGTCGTTCTAGCAAATCCGTTATCAGTTACAGCTGCCTTTCTTTAAGGAGAATAGAGTCTACAATGCGACATTAATGAATGAAAAATAAACCGCTTGATTACTCAAATGGACCCACCATTAAAAACCTCTTAATTCTCAGAAACATCGCAAAATATCCCAAGGAAAATTTGATTAAATTCATCAAAAGGATGTTAATACGATGAAGGAACAAAAGCGCTTTTCCTTTCACGTCGACAAGCACAGAAAACACAGCACAAGATTACTAACAAGCAGAGTGACTCTCCACGTAGTTGCATTGTGATTCACACAGGGATAACAGACTTGGTTTCCGGGACACAAACGCGAAACAGCGTTTGTTTATGCTTAGTTTTCGCAAGGTGAACTGCGCATGCGGAAGTCTACTACGCGCACGGCCACACCTGACGTCAACTACTTTAAATACTTGGAAGTTCGGTCAGTTAAGCTACGAGGATCAGCGTGTGGACGTACAATACGCTTGGATAACTTTTCAGGCTTTGATTTTAGCCCATCGAGTCTAAGTAAGTATGAACTAAAGAGTCATCTTTATTCTTTTCGTTTTGTTCTTCACGTAAAAAAGACCGATTTCTTTATTTCGTCCAAATTATTATAATTATGCTTCGTAATAAGAAAGGCTTTTGAAACCAAAATTAACATCAAAAATATAATTCGAAACGATTTAACAGAAAGTTCTTTTAAAATTGAGACTGCTATTCAACTCGTTATAAATAATTTGAAGGCAAATCTCTTAGTCGTTGTGTTCCGCTCTTAGTGTAGCGTACTTATAAATTAATTACCGATATCTCTCTTGTTATGTTTGTTCAAAATTACACTGTGTGCCGAGCAGAGGAAGAAAAGGCTCAGTCAGGAAGTAGAACTTTTTTAATTAATTACTGAAATTCTACACTCACGATTATTAATCCTTAGACACAATGATTCACTTTATTTCACCCGTCTAACTATCGTCCTCAACTGCAGCTGCTCGCTATATACGAGTTTTTCGATGTTTACTTAATTTTTATAAGAAAATGAAGAGATAGAACTGTAGTTGATATTTCGTCAGTCACGGCGTAATTGGCCCTGTGAAGAAAAGAAAAATAAATGAAGGAAGGAATAGACGGGCCAGCCGGCAGCCATATTTCACGATCACCAAGTTCAAAATATAAAATTAAGTCAGTCCGGTTAATTTTTGGTACTTTAATTGGTGTTTATTGGAAGGGGAAAAAATCAATGATTTTTCTCTCATTCAAGAAATTTGAGCATAAACTATTCAATTCTTTTCTGATATCAATATCGAACTTTGTCCGCGTTTCTTCACTACTTCAATCCCGTTAGAGATATGTGTTAAACAAAGCGCATTTATAAAAATTATTTCTGTACTCTGCTCCTACGATGGTAGGTGGATTAATTTAATTAGTTGTAGATTATTACACATTCAGTTCACTTTGCCGTTAGGAATTCTTTGGAGCTAATTACAAGGAAACCGGGACGACACCAGCCGATAGCTGGGCTGACGTTATCGGAGATCGAAAAGACTCAACGACGGAGATTCGCTGTAAAATAGGCCATTATACTAAAGCCCTTGTTCCATTAATCACGAAATTATATCAGAGATACCGATCATACTGAAGGCTTTTGAATACTTGAATAGAACAGTTGTGACTTCTTGATCAAATTAGTGACGTCAGTTTGAAATCCTCAATGAAACTTGAGACCGAAGCGTATATGCGTTTGACTGTTTGAACATATAGAATAAAAAGAATAAAACGGAATAGAATAGAAAAAATAGAAAGGAAGGATTCAAAGGCACTTGTGTTTTTGAGGATCTATTGTTTTATCAAAATCAGATGAGAAAACAGCAAAGGTTTTCTCATACACATTAGTTCATTTTAGCGGGTCAAAAAACAAAAACAGAGACCAATACGAAGATTTGTATATTCTCCGTTTTTCATTGTCCCTTAAGTTCGCCAATACCTCCAGCGAAAAGCTGTTTAAGCTTTGTTCTCGAGATTCACATTTTGAATTTAAAAAGAAAATTAGTGTAAATTTTGTTGTATCACTTAGGCCAAGCTGTGCAAACCTGTCTTCTGGCCAAACTCACGATAGCAGTTTAATTTATCATTTTATAGTTATCTCAGTAATTCCCGGCTGTTTCCTTAGGAATCGTTAGCTTAATCATGAGCCTCCTCGTGGTATTCCGTCTAACCATGCAGGGACTTAAACCAACACAAGTCGTCGTCTATTCAGTCCACTGTGATTTTTGTTACTAGTTACTAACGTACCCTAAGCGATATAAATAAAATATCTAAACGTCTCAGCTGTACGCTCATGGCTGTTACGTTTCGTTCATTTTTCACACTAAGTGACTGGTTTAGTGTGATTCATATGTGTCTTTAGGCGTACTCTGGGCTCCACGTAGAGCAGAGTTTGTGTGACTGTGAAAAGTTCGCGGCACGAACACGGTTGTGAGACGGTGACATGACGGTCAAGGCACGTCAAGGCGTGCCAAAATTCTAGAAAACGTCACGGTCGCGGCAGGGCACGCTAAAGGCACCGAACGTACCGCGAGCTTTAACGTACAGTCATAGGAAATCTGCTCTAATGTCGATATTAGCGACGATAGGCCAATGAAATATTCCACCATTGAAATAGGAAAAGGATATTAGAATGAGAATGAGAATGAGAATGTGAATGTGAATGCATGTGAAAGAATATCAATGAATGACTTTTATTTAAATATTCTGGCTTTCATACGTTCAAACGCTTTTTGACGATCATTTAATAAGCATGTATAAATTTGAAATTAGAGTAAAATGAACTGATTGAAGTGACTTTATATGCTTGAGGCTAAGTCATTATATCTAATTATTATAAATAACGCTAAAAGAGAATCATTAATCGAAATTAATTGCTTGATACAAAGACTAAGAGAATGGTATTGAACGATTATCGATATAACGCAAAAAAGAAATTAATTCAGACTAAAACGGACAGTTGTACAGATGTTATCTACTGATGAACAAATGAATCGAAAAGTTTCACCAACATGACAAACATTCAACATGACAAAAATTTTAAGGTTTGATTACGATATTACGAAAAATTCGAACTATTCGAAATAGCCGGGAGGGGCGTATTTCTTCTCTGATGGTGATATCGCATAAGATTTTTAACGAAGCGAATGGCAACAAAAAAGCATCCTTTTGTTTATCTTTCTTCGATTCTTTCTTTTCTTTCGAAATTAAGAACAAGAATTAGAGCAACAACACTGTTAGGTGCACCGGATGGTCAAGATTTGCGCAACATCTCAGTCGAGATTTTCCTTGACAAAGTTCTAAAAATAGAAACGTAGAAACGTAATTATGAAATACAAAATTTATGAGTATCACCCCCGCACTTGGATACGCAGTATACTTATAAGAAAGTCAGCAATGGAAGTGCTAACACAAGAAAACTTGCCCCCTTGAAATCCAGTTATTTATCATTTAGCTCTGCCGTTGTTCAAGAAACATTTATACGCGTGGCCGCTGGTAAAGAATAGATAAAAATAGCAGTTGTTAACCCAAAACCGCAAGCTGAGAGCTAAGAATTTTTAGTACAAATAAAAATCAAGTGCGCAGCAGGATTGTCTGATGTTCAGTCCATAATTAGTTACCTACGCAAAAATATTTTGGTAGTTTGACGCGAAAGTATATATAAAACTATAATTGCATGAAGAGAAAAGAGAAAACGGGAGATTTTTAATGCGCAAATGACGTTAACATTAACAAAAGAAAAAGTAACCAAAATACTAGAGCGGTTTTCGTATGAGTGGGAAATGTGGGGAACTACTACGGTGGCCCATACGTGTCGATCATTACGTACGCAAACCAATTTAGAAAACATAAATCAATTTCAAAAACCAAAACCAATTTTAAACAGTCTAGTCAAATTTAAAAACGCGAGACAAACGTGAAAATCATTACGAAACGCCAAATCCGCTACACAAATCACAGTTCACTACACATTAACAGATGTCACTACACACTAACAATCCTGCAAAATCATCCAATCAAAAAGCGTAGTTACGGTTAACGAAGAAATACGGTCATGATGGCTATGAATCAGTGTCGTAGTGTTTCTCACTCATAAGAAATCCGCTTTAATCCACAAATACTGAACTCTGACAGGCATTTGATTCCGGCTTGGACGTCTAGAACAGTCGATAATTCTCGGTCTCCATCACTCCCTCAGGCTGTTTTTAGTAAGATAAATCGTTGTTTGTCAACGAAGAACGTAAAAAGCCACCAGAATCTGGTGGTTCTATTATTTTACTAATTGGAGTTCTTTTCTTGTTCAGAATGAAGATTTTGACAGCTTTGTTCTGGGGGTTCCTGGCTGTCGTGTTGATGGCAAGTACTGCGCATGCGCGGAAGTACTGCATGGCTAGCGTCAGAGATATTGATCTGTTTCTCCAGTATAACTGTGAAACACATCTTGTATTGCACAACAGATCAGGTATTGATCTACATAATTAACCATTATCATTCCTATATCCTTTATCTCTTTGGACACTATGTATAAGCCAAAGATATTGCTGGGGCCTTAACTGTTCCCCAGTTAAAGTTCCCACGTGCTATTCTAAGTTCTTCAATAGACCGTTTTCTCAAGGTTTGCGTGCGCATCCAATCTTGACGGGCCACGAGGCTGAAAAACTCAAATTTAGTAAAATTGAGAAGCAATAAAATTTTATATTTAAAGAAGAGATTAATCAATGTTATGAATTCTTATTGAAAAGTTTCAAAGAAATGTATGAGAATTCTCATTGAGAAAGCTCCTTTGTTCTGGTATCGTGGCTCGTCCGTCGAGTTTCTTGGATTGGGATGAGCGCGCAACCTTGAGAAAAAGGTCTGTATCTTTTCTTTGTTTACTGGTACGTAACCCTTGATGAACGTACATTGGTATTGGTATAGACATCGGAATCATTTAGACGCTTTAGGTTTTCGAAATGCAAGTATATTTCGCGCGCTCTAAACTGTCCTTTTTAAAAAGAGCGATTAGTGATTTCTTCCCGCAAACGGCCAGCTCATGATGTTTTCTGATCATATTTAATTCCTCTATATTCCTTTTGCCACGTTACATTTTCCTTCAAAATTAAGACAAATGTTCTTGAGTTTGTCTTCTATTGGAAACTTTTTCCATTCAGTGTTGTCAATTCTTAAAGAATTTTGTGCCTGGCAGCTGGCGTTTCGCGATTGCCGTAACGAGATGCTTAAAAGCCGATTTAAACGGCACGATTTTTGCTTACAACTGTCGCCTGCGATATGCCCACATCATGATGTACGTATCGTTTACACGCGCACAACTTTCTTTTTCTGCTTTAAAAGCAGTCTTTCAAGCCACAAATGTACAGAATGTCTCCATTTTCTCTAAGTAATCAACTTTACCATTTTTGTGTCGCTAAAATTTCTACACTCCGCTTTTATTGTCCTTTTCTTGGCATTAGTTCGACGGTAAGGCTTCAAAGTTATTGTTTACTTGGACCTCCATTTTGAAGTCATGCTTCCCCGCTCTTCCTCTCTCAGTACAAAATTCGTCAATACATCTTTCATTGTCTCGGCTACGATTGTCGTAAGGTTTTAAATCATGTTTTAAAATCCTACAACTTTTTTCTTGTCGTACACTACAGCTGTAAACAAGTTGTAGGGTTGATTTATACACTGAGCACTGATTCCGCGTGTTGTAAACATGGCGAAAGCAGATCGCATGCGACATTAGTTGTACCTTGTATATCGCCTACTACTGTCTAACGCGCGGCAAACTCCTTTGCAAAACGCTCCCAATTAACCCAAATTCGTTTAATATATCAGTTTCTCGACGAAAGAGAGCAAGCAAATTCCAATCCAAGAGAAACAGCTGTCGACCAATGACAATGCAGGATTACATACGATTCCACAAGGAATGCTGTGAGAGAAGTTACGGCTGTAGTGACGAGGAGGTAACAAGCTACTGCTGTCTACAATGATGAACGCAGGCTCGACGCGGACTCGATTTTTGTTTTATTCATCCGAATAAACTAAAAAAAGTTTACTTTTCACTGTTAAACTCTTTTGAAAATAAATGGTTTTAGCCTGCATCCAGGATTGATAAACTTTTTAAAGCATGCAAGCGATAAATTCTACTTATCCACGAATCTGTTTTCCCCCTCGAGATGTGAATTTTTCGCGACCCCGATCAATATCTACATGAATTGTTTTAACTAGTTTAATTGAAACTGATATGAAATAAAATCTACAGATCAAAAAGATGATAGTAAATTTTCATTAAAGAGATATTGTAAAAACTTTTGTTTCCTAGATCTGGTGTTTTAAACAATAAACTTACTGACGTCTTTGGAAATTACGTCAATTAAATGTTGCATTTTACCCATTTTTATTTTAACTTTTTATTTTGTTCGCTGCATATTTGATTCCCATTGAATCCCACGTGTTTGAGAATATATTGTTTATCGCAGCTGATTCCATCAAAAACAAGCGTTATCTCTCCCTCCTGACAACGCATCCTCGATGGTACTCGGCGTTTGAAAAAAGGTTGTGCCTGATACTAAATAATATTCATAAAACACCAGACATCTTTGCTTTAACCTGATTTTGGATCCTACTAGCTAGACTCTTGTTATATTTTACCGCAATGCCTGGAGCCGCTTTTCAGTATTCAGTATTCATAAGAAAACCTTTCTAAAAACAGCTGTAAATGTATTTCCCGCAATTAATACCAAAATGACAAATCGACTGGCACTTACTACAGTGAGGCAGGTTACTGTGGATTATTCTCGGTATTTCATGATGGGTTAATTGTCATTATGTCTTCTCTACTTAACATCAACTTCCCGCCATCAAAAAACTTTACAATAAAAAGCGAGCAAGATCTAAGATCTGTTTAAATAATCTTGTATAATCGCTTGGTGATCCACAAGTGATTATCTCGCTCTAGGAGAGCTTTGACTTCCCTTGAATTTTTGACAATTCAGAAGTCACAGTCAATTACCGTTTGTTCAAACAGTTTTATCCATTCATTTCTTGATATTTTAATTGCTAACCTTGCTATTGTAATCCCTCTAAATCTTACAGATATTGTCTTCTGAGCTCTAGTTTTCTCAAAAATATCTCAGAATTAACTCTAGATGAGAGAAATAAAGAAGAAAAATAATGGGAAGTCCTGAGCGAACGGCAAAGCTATGAAACAAAGGGTTTCATAAAAAGCAAGTCGAGGTAGACCAATGCATGCATTTATCACATTTTGTCACTCCAGACTTTACTTAAAAAGTCCAACTGAAAAGAACTATAAATGATAAATGATCAACCGAAAGCTAAATTAACGTTAAGAGATCTAACTCTTGTTTTGGTCAAAAGCTGCTTATCTGATCATCAGTTAACGAGTCATACCCAACAGATAGGTTAAGACAAGTTGAATGGATGGGTTGATGCCGGCTTTTTGCTCTACCTATCAGCTATCACATCATTATCTTGTACAGACTCAGATAAAACCAGGTAGAACCCAGAATATTGATGATAATGGCAAAGGAATAAGAAAAGAGGACAGCTGGTAGAGGAGCTAGAGTCGACAGCAAGACGCGTGCCCTAAGAGTCCCAAATGGATCCGTCACTAACTAAACAAAACAAAGACTTACTTCAGACAATCATACGAGCCTATAACTAAGTAAGACCACGACAAAAAGACTTCCAGAGTTCCATTCAAAATTGTGATAAGAATTTAATTAGAATACTAAGCACGCAAATATATATTTATTCACAATTAAGCACGACTCGTTTTCAATCTCTTTGTTTTTACAGGTGAAATTGAGCTCTTTTTTTATTTGGTTTCGCCTCAAGATATTTGTGTTTTCGCTACTTTCGTTGAAGTGTTTTTGTACAATTTTTTTGTAGTTTCTTAGAACCTCTTCTAAGGCATCCGGGTGTGATGGTTCGATCTTGTATTAACGAGCGAATCCGCGTCGTCTTCGTTTAAAAAAAGATTAGACGAGCGGAAAACTACGGCGAAAGCGTCACCCGTCGGAAACCCGATAAGGACTGTTAGTTCCTCTGTTATCGCATTACACAACACTCCCACATGGAATAACACCACGCTAACCATCATATTTGAAATATTTTATCGTCTACACGCCAGATAACTACTATCTACTTTTTAATAACTCGATCGTTTCTATGGAAACCAAAGCAGAAATAAGGATTTCATTTCCGGGTCGTGGCCGGGTTTATCATCCTACACGTGTTGATAAAGACGAGCAATTTTTAAAACTTGTTTGAACAGTTTTTTGTGTGCCTTCTCTTGAAAGATCCAGACATTACGTCCTCTTGTAAGTATGACTGCGACCAGCAGCTCAAGTATGATAACTTTAATCTAGTTTTACCATCATCATTAGTACTTCAATTTCATTTTTCAATTTTTCTATATATAGTAGCGATGAATATAAGACTTCAATGAGTATCATGCTAGATTTATAGTACAGCTCTTTAGTACTCTGAAAGAATGAAAAAACTGAGCTGTTTCAGAAATTGTGTATCGCAGTGCCAATCTTTCGCAAACTCGACTAGTCAGAATCAGAACACAACAGCACTCTGCCATTCGCCTTCATGGTGCTTTCATCAACTTCTTCACCGTTTAGACTGCATGTATAACCTCAGTAGTAAGACAGTGTCTCTACTTTTGATTGTGTAACGTTTTCAAATCGAATAGCTTACGTTAGAAATCGAATGACGCCAGAAATGACATCTTTACGAGTCTTTCACAGCCTTGGACACGACATGCGTTTGCCCCTTAACAAATAATTATACTTTCATCATCATCATCATCATCATCATCATCATCATCATCATCATCATCATCATCATCATCATCATCATGATGATGCAGTTCGTATATATAAAAGTATATATAAAAAGACAAGAATGTATTGCGTCATTGGCTGAGATGATAAGCGTTAAAGACTCTCCCCTCTGTGGCATTGGAAATGTCTAGATTAATTGGTTCCCGGAACCGTCACCAATATGGCCGCCAATAGCATCATGAAAACTGAAAACAAGAATAGAGTCCTGAAGTGTGACGTCATTTTTACATTTTATTTTACAGTTTTTGAAAATTACGAAAAATTTGTAGGAGATCAAAGTTGAAAATTAAGTTTTCCCCTACACAAAGTCTCTAAGTTTTGACTTGGTTTCAGCCGGTATGTTCTACATTCAAATGGCTCCAAATATCATGGCTGTCAGCCTTCAAATTCGCTAGTATATTTTATCGGAGGGTCGACAGAGGGTCCACAATGGGCATGGAATTATAGAAAATTCACCTCTTTCAGTGAAGATCCGTAGAATTTCAAAGTGTTTATATTGTTGAAGTTGTGCATTCTTTATTCTACCCTTGGTATTTGTGAATATTTTGACACTGAAATGAGGCTAACCCTGAGTCTGTAATCAAAGGACACAGCAGTATTTTGCGAACTCGACAAGGTTCTATTCAGGATGTAAGCTAAAACCAGCGGGAAAAATAACTGAAGTTAAGGCGAACTCGGGTTTCCCGTCATGACGCGATTTTGTGAAAATACTTGGAGGAATGGACCTTTACTATCTTAGTTAATATCAATTATGGCTCTTCTAAATGATTCTTTTGTGACGTCATCACTTTAGTTTTCTAAGACGAAGTTGAGCGTAACTATGGCAACAGTTTCAGTTGGAATACCTAACATATTTTCTTTCATTCAAAACAAACTGAGCCAATATCTTTACTCGTGCATTCGTTAGCCCGGCGTCCGGTTGGAGCACTACATATTGCAGGACTGCCTGCTCTGCAACAATAGATTCATGCAGTTATTTTTTGAATTTGGTTTCGTAACACTTGGCTTTTCAGGTGGCTTGACACATTGCTGTACTAAACTAGCGGATGGATACGTGAACAGAATTATTAACGATACCAGAGAAGAATACAACACGTTGCCACAAGAATAAACTACTGAAGAGGTACTGATACCAAATGAGTTCAAAAAAACTGAATTTTTTAAATTTTGCATTATACCAAACTGTACGCTTTGTATGTTTTTGTAAACGTGAAATCCATAGCTTGCGATAGTCCGTCTTTTTCTTATAGGGTGTCCAGAACTACATTAATGTATCACGCTATACTCCTAGCTAGCCTTTCTTTGTCGCTTTTACTAACGGATATGACGCAGCAGCCGGTAATGACAAATGACTGCAGTTTTAACTTGAGCCTTTTTTAATTCTTAAATCCTCCATGATTGTATGGAGTAAGTGTCATTGAAATTCAACCTCACTGAACACTGTTGAATTTTTTATCCTTTTCAGTATTAATATCAAGTGAGTCCCATAGCTTCCAAAACAGACGAATTGACAATTCCTAGTACATTCTGTGTAAGTAGGTAGCCTTAGAAGTTTCAAGGGACAGTAAACTAAAGTAATCTATGTTATATTATTCAAATTTAAGCGGCATTCAAAACAGATCAACCAACTGCAACGGTTTCACGTAAATTCAAATGAAATTGTTCAACGTGGTTTATTATAATTATCAGCCAAGACCACTTTCCACCTTCCTTACGACATCAAACTTCTCACGCATGCGTCACACAGAGCCAGCTATCCTCTTGCAATAACTTGGCACTCTAATGGTGAAAGTGGAAGTGTGGAAGGAACATCGGGTACGTACTATTCTACAGGATGGACTATACGGACCGTTAAGTCGCGTGAGGTAGCTGTTAGTGACACGGTTGGTCAATTATCTTAGTAATAATACAGTTCATGATATTTATGTACTTCGCTACGCTCGAGCAAGAAACTTCATGATGGCAAGAGGTCATTGGCGACTTGTACGAAGTCTGCTCGACTCATTAGAGGTCATGTGCATGATATGATTAGAATCCTTGACCTGCGTCACGGAAAGCTGCTGGTGCGGGAAGACTAATAACGTGACAAGTTGTTCTGCCATGTGGTATCCAAGAACTACTACATGCCGAACGACTGGTTTCTGTTGATATGTGTATGAAGACCAAGTTAGTCACAAAGGGCGTCATTAAGAGTAAGAAGAGGATAAGAGACTTTGAAAAAGAAGAAGAAGAAGCCGAGAAAAACCAGAGCAAGAACAAGAAGCCGTAGGAGCAGCAGCAAGTGACAGTAACACCAGCAAAAGAAAAGGAAGAAAAAAAGAAGAGAACTAAAGAAGAAGAAGAAGAAGGAGAAGCCAAGAAGCCAAGAAGCCACTGAAGCCACTGAAGCCAAGAAGCCAAGAAGAAGCCAAGAAGAAGCCAAGAAGAAGCTAAGAAGAGCCAAGGCGATAGGAAGAAAAGCTGTGCATAAGGAAATATAACGAATGGAAAGAAAGAAAGTCCTCAAGCCAGGAGTATTGACAAGCTACAAATTGCAATATATCAATGATGACCCCAGTCGATCTCATCAAATATCCACGGGGTGGTCGCGACCGATCTAGGGGCTCGTGATCTAATATATACATTAGGTCAACTGACTAACCACTCTTACCTTTTTAATATTCATTTACTCTCATATTCATTGAATCTATGAATTTAACGCCATAAAAATATGCATTTCTATCATCCCGTCTCATTGAGATGTCTTCAAGATCAAAATAGTTATATTGATGTTATATAAACTGTATTTTCTTTGCTGTGTAATTGCTAAAGCTTGTTATCTTTACTCCAGTCGTCATCACTGCGAACACTGTCTTGATAAGTGCTTTTTAGGCCTTAGTCATTATAGTCTACTATTTTTGTAGATTTCCGCTATTTTTGTCATGCTAGACATCTAAGTAAATGATTTTGAAACAAATTTCAGTAAAAAGCCCCACCAACAGACTTCATAAACATGACCAGACATATGACTCCAGTGATAGCCAAATCTTCTCGATCGACTGGTTACTTTTTCGAAAAATTGTTTGTTTTGTGAAGACAATTTGACGACTTTTTGTTTAAGTTGCTAAGTTTGTTTTTATTCGATTTGATGTCTCATGCAGCCATGAGCAAACTTTAAGCAAAATGAACATGAGGACGCAAAGGAAAGCGTGCAATTTTTTTGATGAAAGAAAGAGAGAGAGAGAATGGAAGGGAGAAAGGAAGGAAGAAAAGAAAGAAAGCCGAGAAAAAGAGAAAAAGGGAAAAAAAGAGAAAAAAGAAAAAAAGAGAGAATATATACTAAATTAACACCTATAAACTAAATTAAGATCGAAAAGATCTAAAATTTCGTTCAACCAGGTCAATAGATTTTTTGGCATTAACATTTACTCACTTCTCTTTATTTTCCTCTTTGGCTTAGAGCAGATTTTGTATGACTGTGAAAAAGTCGCGGAACGAACACGGCGCGGGCGCGGTCAAGGCGCGGCAAGGAACTTCAAAATTCTAGAAAACATCACGGTCGCGACAAGGCACGCTTACGGCACTGACCGTGCCGCGACTTTTTCACAGTCATACCAAATCTGCTCTATAACTGGTATCCCATCATATCAGCCCTTCGTTCTATTTTAGAACAAGACCTACTGTGGCTGTGGGACCTCGATCTGACCAATCATGTACCAGGGATTCCTTCTCTTACCTCATTTTCTCTTGCTTATAAATAGTAAAAGAGCTAATATGTTATTTCCAATATTGTGTGGTACTAAAATGAAATAGGATTATAATGGGAAAGCTAAAGTGAAATGGGATATACTGCATGGAAAATCGCTACTGACCATTGGTAAGATACATCTTTCTAGCTTATCATCCTGATAGTCTAAATTGGCTTCAAGCTGGGAAATCTAAATTTAGACCGTTGGCTTGAACCAGCTCAAGAATGTGGTCTCTTCAGTCCAGCACTACTGTCGTGTCTAAATAGCAGAAAGAAGGGAGTTCAAACAAGTGGAATCACTTCGTGGCATACTGCTTATTAGTGTTAGTGGATGGGATAGCGTATATGGGTTCGCTGGTTCGATACTTGTCAGAACCACTTCTTTTTTTATATTATTATTAAGTGGGGACCACCAAAATCCGAGACTGGAGAGACCACATTCTTGAGCTGGTTCAAACCAACGGTCTAAATTTAGATTTCTCGGCTTGAAGCCAATTTAGACTCTGTGAACATCACGCGGCGACATCCATGGCTTGTCTTTGATGATAAAATTAATTCCTTCCCATTTGACTTTTTTACATTGAAGTATTACGTCATAAAACATAAAGCCATAATTCGACGATACTGCGAAGCCATGCCTCAATAAAAAGTTTCAAACAATTAAAAATCGTTACAAAAGGCCGTTTATCGATAGCTTTGTTTCAATAGATTGTTCAACAGTAATATTTTGATTTATCCCACACCATAGAAAATACAGCCAATCAGAATGCAGGAAAGCCGTTGTATATTCGTCAGTATTCCACTCTTCCTTCCCATCA
>JAAAQI020129855.1:0-13781 GCA_011800005.2 Stichodactyla mertensii | reverse complement strand
CACTTTGTTTAAGCAGGGTAACTAGAGTTACATGGTGTAATTTTCATCTAGGCCCTGAGATCGAATTAGGATTTGAAAGTTGATTTTTGCGGAGGGAGGAAGACCGGAGAACCTGGAGAAAAACCCTTGAAGCACAGGAGAGAACCAACAAACAACTCTACTCGTATACGACACTGAGCCCAGCGAGACTCAAACCCGAGTCGCATTGATGAGAGGCGACGCATTAGCAGTGCAAGCCACCTGTGCTTCCCCTAAAAAATGTTTAAAATGCCATTAACAAATAATGCACTTGAAATCCTAATAACTATGCATATTTACATATCTATCATTTGGTCTTCATTCAGTTGTCAGTGTGAGCAAATATGGGTGTTTTTAACTATTTTAACTGTTTCATATACTGTACCTATGCTTAGAGTGGATTCCATGGAAGTGCATGGGAAATGACCCAGAAAATGTGAGGCTGTACCATAGTTGCACATGTCTTACCATGACTATAACACAATTTCAGTGTTACCACCATCACTATCATCATCACTATCATCATCACAGCTTACCTTCAGTATAAGCAATAATAAATAGCTAATTCAACTTTATTATTTGCTGTTGTACATTGTTTGCTAATACTTCCATCACCATCACCATTGTCATCACAGGTTACCTTCAATATAAGCAATGATAAGTGGCTGATCCAACTATTTGCTTTTGTGCACTGTTTGATAATACTACCATCACCATCATCATCATAGGTTACCTTTATTATAAGCAATGATAAGTGGCTGATCCAACTTTATTATGTGCTGTTATGCATTACATGATATGATTTTCATCATCTATTTACTCAGAACACCTCTTGGTCTCCTAGAATTTCTTCATGCAATATCAACTGCACATAACATGTACTTCACTTAAATGAAATTTTTGAAAATGCACTACTGAAGTATACCATAGTTAAATTTAGGTGACCAAATAAAAACACTGTGTAAAGCCATATGTAGCTTAGTGAGCTAAATATATTACCTGGAAAATTATATTTGGATACTTGAATACTCCTTGAATTTATGTGGATACCTTAGTACAAACCCTGGAATTCCCTACATTAGTGACAAAAATATAGATGAGTTGTATATTATTTGTTTTGGAGTGAAAACCTGACCCAATAAGCTCAGTTGGTAGAGCATCAGTTTGTTGAGCGGGAGGTCATGGGTTCAAGCCATGGGTCTTAAAATAACTGAGGGGAAGGTGCTGCCTTTGTTTAATGATATCTGCAAAGCCACCCCCAAATTTAAGTCCCCAAAAATAAGCCACCCTAATTTCTAACCAAATCAACCATCCTATAATAAGATGCCTCCCCAAACATATGAATGTGAGGGTATTGCAAGGAATACATTACAGTTCAAGATTGTTCTTTTTAAATGCTGCTTTCTTATTAACACAAAAGAGAATCACCAGTGTTTATGGGTTTACTTGCCTTTTGAATTTCTCTTTCACTCTTGATTTTTTGGGTCATATGAATAGAACAAATAGAACATGCAAGGCAGTTAAATGCCACCACTTTGAGTCAACACTCTCCCGGGTGCTCCACAATCTATTATAAAAATTTAAATTTCTCATCTGTAGCTCCCAAGCTTGAAACAAAAATGCTACCTAAAAACAGCCCCATCAATTTCTTTAATGAATATCTTCAACCAAAAATAAGACCCCAAATATAAACCTTATTAAAAATAAACCCAATAATAAGGCAATTTGGACAAAGTGAATATGTGGACCGCGTGGCACTATGAATTAAATGGACTAGAAATAATGGAAAGTTAGTGTGCTGTGTAGTGAGCATCAGTGGTACAAATCTGAAGGTCGTGGGTTCAAATCCCAGTGAGGTTGGAAATTAATTTTTCCGAATTATTTCCAAGGGTCTTTCGCCCGGAATAGCCTCATTTCCAAGCACTATAACTTTCCATTATTTCTAGTCCAATTTGGACAAATATAAGCCCAGGGCTTGCTCATGGAGTTTTATGATATAACGGTTATATAATCATAGTTTGTTTTCTTTTAGACCCCTCTGTAAGAGTCGAGCTTATGGAGCAAATACCCCATGTTGCTTTGTTTTGTTATGAGCACTACTCACTGATGGAAGCAGTACCTCAATACATTCTGTACATTATACTGAGATATCTTATGGATTCAAATAATCAAGTGAGAAAAACAAGCCAGCATGTGCTCCTTGAGTTATTGAAGCATGAACTAGTGGAGAGAGGTAAGCATGTGTACAAAGAAATGTGGGTAGAGTGTATTTATCTTGTGTGTAATACCATACAACATCATTACATGTGACTATGAGTAGAGCATTGTATTTGCATTGTATTGTAAACAATTATGAGGCAAACATAAGCTCACCATAGAGTTCCCAGTAGCTCGGTGATTATGGCATCCGACTAGTATACAGAAGGTCATGGGTTCAAATCCCATCTGGAGCTCAGATTTTTTCTGAGTTCATTTCATTTCCTTCAACTTCTCATTATTCATTCATTCATTACTTTGTATGTCTGATGTTTGCCTCGGAATGTACTGTATGTTGTAGTGAGGGGTTTGGGCTGAAGTATGTTGGGAGAGGGCCCCAATAAATTCATGTCACATGGACCAACCTTTTTAGTTTTTGTCTCTTTGGTTGAGGGGGAGGACCATGACTTATTTATTCCTCACTTCAAGTGAAGGGTCATGGTTTATCTTAGAAAGGAACCTGGAGGCCCAGTTTTATTTTCATTTCTTGAAAAGGAAAAATTCCAGCCCACCCCCTCAAGGGAACCCCCTCAGGTCATTAAAAATGTACATTCCCTTATTATGCTAAAAATGGATATACAGTAATAACAAAAAAGTGGTTTGGAAAATGAGTCATGTCTGAATTGTTCCAGCCACTTAGAGAATCACTTAGATTGCTTGATTGAACAGTTGGTGGTCATTAGAGTCTTTAGGTTCACTGTACTCTTAAATGAAAATGGTAATTCATTTCATTTTTCAATCATGATGTAAGCCTCCAGATACACTTAAGTTCTTTTAAAAAGCTGTCTTAGTTTACCAACTTGTTTAAACTTTTTTATAATTAAAATACTTTAATACTTTCACCTGTACCTAATAATTGCAAGAACATTGTCATATAATAATAAAAAATAAAAAAATAAATAAATTGGAATTAGAAGTAACAAATTTAATATATTTATCCAACATTTCACCACATGGCAGAACAAAAACCATTTTTGGAATGGAAGGTTTTCTAAATGAATATAACATATTCTGATTTTTTCCTTCATCCCATTTTAATTAATCAATTAATTTATAATTAATAAATAAATTATAATAAATTATGTTTAATTGATTGATTATTTTTAATTAACTAACTAATTGATTGATTGATAGTTAATTAATTACTTTTATAATTAATATTTTATTTTATTTTATTTTATATTATATTTATATGACAACGTTCAGATTGCAATTAGGTGTAAACATGCAACTTACTTGTAGGTGTCTGAATAAAATTTAGTTTGGTACACATTATTAGAGACGTAAAGGGTTTCATTAGCATTCTATTATGTTTTTGTTCATTTCAGCTGATGTGGAAGATCAAGTTTGTCCAGTGCTGATGCAGCTGACAGCTGGCGACAGCAGTGATGATTATCGCTCTGAAGCTGTGACAGTAAGTGACAAAAATTTCAATTTAACTCTTTCACAGTGGGTGACCTTTAGACGCCAGTAGTGAAACATGCCTATAACACTGGTGACCTCTTTAGACACTAAATCATTAGCATTTCAGTACATCATGTTTGAAGTAGCTACTCTGTCAGTTTGCCTCCCCTATGCTTGTAATCAGGCTTAAAAGACAATTATTTTATATTGAGCAAAATAATCATAAACTTTCTTTTACCAAAATGCATTCTTCCCATAAAAAGTGAGCTAGAAGTGTAGAATTTAAAAAAAAATTAGTGTTTGGGGTACCATTAAGTTTCTGGTGGTAAAAGGGTTAAGCAGAGTTGATGTGAATAAAATTATGATAATTCACTTTGTTCCATACAATAAATTTTCCACACCATGGGTCTTAGTGCAAAGTAAACCTGTTGAGCCTGTTATTATACTGTACCAATCTCTTCTGTCAAAACTCCCTTGCTTTTCCTTATAGTTATTCAGTTGTACTGTGATTTGTAATCCATAGATCATGTAACTCACAAATGTAATTTGTATTATTTTCTGCGCTTAGCTCATGAGCAAATTGGCACCTCTAGTTGGTCCAGATATTACTGAGAGATATTTCGTCCAGAGATTTGAAGCACTGTGCTCAGATACTTTATTCCATGTCCGAAAGGTAAGAAATAACTGAAAACCCATTAGTAATATGGGCAACAAAGGGACAAGAGACAGTACCCACAGTTTGGCCTAATTGTATACTCTGCAAATACTCCAACTTTGAATGGTTCACATTTTACAGTGAGTTTCATATAACTTTTACAAATGAGTTGCAAAGTTCATTTGGAAGTGCCATAGTTAAGTCATACTTTGGAAGTTCAAACTTGACTGGCAAACATCGAACTTACTTTTCCCATGATGCAAGTTTGGTAATTTGTTAAGATCAACTTCAGGGTTTACACTGCAGCTACTCCACAAAGCAGGGCAGTGCTTTGCCTAAGGATGGCTTCAAGGAGAAAAACAAGTACAATTTTCAAAAAACGACTGAATATGTAATGAATTACCAAATTTACATGGGAAGTAGGTTTGAAGTTCGACAATGAAGTTCGTTGTGAGCTTCCAAGGTACAATGTGAACTTCCAAACTTCCAAATTAACTTCGGAACCTGTGTGAAAGGCACTGTAAAACACATTAATTACCTTACAGTATTGTTCTCTATTACCAAGTAAGTGGCAGTGAGAAACGATTCAGACATGATTTTTTAAGCTTGTTTTTATTACTTTCTAATATCTTTCTTTTCTTTGGCAAAGCATACTGTACAGTGTAAGATATGAAACCATGAACAAATTTATAATTTTGGAAAAATGTGAAGAGGTTCTGCACAGTAGACAGGCTAATCTACATATAATCATCTTGATGTATTCATGCATAACAAGTGTTGACATGACAGGATGATATCTGTATAAAGTTTTCAGTGGGACTCCCCAGGTGATGCATTATTGGGTTCATCCTTGTAATAATTTGCCTTTTGATCAAGATCCAAATTATTGCTGTTCTTCAGTGTGAATTCAACTAATAAACTAATTTCACTCCTCATCAGGTTTGTGCATCAACTTTTGGAGATATTTGTAATGTGGTTGGACCAGAGTTAACAACTGAAAAATTGGTAAGACAGGTCAATGCTGAAAATACATTTTCTACAAAACAAACAGTTGTATTATTAATAAATAGTTTACCAGTTTACTGTACTAAAAACCATACCCTGTAATTTTTCTCCTGAAATTTGACTTTGTGTAAGTTGTACATGTCAGCATTAACTTAATATACAAAGGATTTGTTTCTCAGCAGACATGAAAATTTTGTTACCAAACCATACTTCTAGTTTTGAATACCACTCAGTAGAAAACAATGAAAATTGTTATTTCTGAACTAGGATGTAATAGTTTCTTTATTTCATATTTCCTTTACAGTTACCTGTATTCTTCCACCTCTGTCAAGATGGTGTCTGGGGAGTAAGAAAGGTAAAAACATGTATATATGTTTGGTTAGTTGCAACATACTAATAATTCATAGTTTTTTTTCCCTAATAATTGATGTTATTGTAGATTCATTTACTTTTTTGTATTTTATCTAGTCCTGTGCTGAGTCATTTATGAGTGTTTCATCAGCCTGTCCTAAGGATGTCAGAACATCGGATCTAGCCGATGTCTTTGTTAACCTTCTTAGTGATAAATCCAGATGGGTAAGTGTATTCATATTGAGTTACTGTATCAAAAAATTATACATGAAGGCAAGGCTTCATGCAAAATGATCACACTTGGTTGCATGGAACAACTGATATTTCATTGACTTGTTTTGTTGCTTCAAACTTTATTTTAACAATTTGGACTGCAAACAAGCCATAGAGAAAATAGTGACAATTAACTGAATGAGTCAGTCATACATGTATCATTCCAAAAGATGTGATTTCACATGAGGCCTCACCTTCATGCATTATTTTCAAGAACTTGGAAATCAAAAACTGTATCTCCAAGAAGTAATCATAAAAATCGCTGCTTTCTTACAACCCATAAAGCATTTCACTTTGGCTCATTTACAATATCAAATTTAAGGGGAACTTTACACCTGACAAACAGTTTTCATGACATTTTCATGTGTAATGAAGGATAACAAGCTATTGTACAGGTATTTAGCAAAGTACCCCTCAAAGTCAAGAATAAGAAACCAGTAAATAAAAATAATTGCTAACAGGCCACTGAGGTTTTATGTCCCACTTTGGTGCTGTGAGAAGTAGAGTAACCAGGGTATCCTAGAATTTTGTTAGTAAATAGACCTTTCTCAAATTCATTTGGATGATCACAAAACAATAGTTCCAAGTTGAGGCTGAACTTGATTATTTATTTATCAAGGTCAGTCTCAACCTGGAACAATTGTTTCATGATCATCCAAGTGAATTTGTGAAACGTCTATTGAATTAGTTTTCATGGATAAGAATCAATGTGCACTAATTTTCTTAGTGTTTCAAGAGTTAGTTGAACTGTGTTAGACCTGCTGCTGTAAAGTCCATATGTGACCCTACAACGATTTTCGATCTAACGTGAAGCGTGACGCGCCAAACTTGTTTTTATAAGTTATATCCCAGACATTTGGCACAAATAACTGTCAAGTTTGATGTGAGAAACTTTTGTTATGTAGCTGACAAATAACATTGAATTTTCAAGGTTTATAAGCTTTATTTTAGAAGTTTTGAGATATTATAATGAAGTACAGTAATTGGTTTTAAATCCATTGTGTTTTTCGCAAGATATCTTGAAACTTATAAGACAGAGTTCAAAACTTCGTACATTCACATGCAAACTAAAAGTTTGTTGGCGCCAGCGTAATAGTTTCACATGTCAAACTTGACAGTTATTTGTGCCAAATGTCTGGGATATAACTTATAAAAACAAGTTTGGCACGTCACACTTCACGTTAGATCGAAAATCGTTGTAAGATCACAGCTCTAACAATCAGTCTGAATTAGCTTCAGTGTAGTATTAGTCCAAGAATGTGGAGAAAAACCTAGAATGTAACTCTAATAAAGGCGATTCTGACTTTTGACAGGTACAAATGGCAGCCTACCAAAATCTTGGCCCATTCATATCAACATTTGCTGACCCCAGCACAAGTGGGTTTTATATTGATGAGAATGGAGCCCTCTGTCCTGTGCCAAAGAGTAAAGAGCATGACGATGGTGTTGTTTCTCCCACTCACACAGAAGCTGAATCAACTGAAAACTCCACAACAGCAGAAAGGTAAATTCCACAGTTTTCCAGACTTTGAATGTTTGGCATTTTCACATTTTTGTATTTGCATGCCTAGAGAATAGCATGATAGTCAAACTCCTTTTTAGGTTTTTTCTGAGATAGACAAACAAGGTGCATAGTGGTCTACCCTCAGTACAAACAATGCCATACTACGGATGTCAGCGAACTGCCAAACTGAGACAAAAAAAACACACCATGATTACTTGCCATAATGTCTACTGTCATGCCTAAAAACATTGATGTTTACCTCTACATTCCTTTGCAGTTTTCATGTGGGAAAATTGCTAAGTGCACTTACTGTATTCTCTCTTGAATATTGCACACAAATGTAGAGGTAAACATCAATGTTTTTAGGCATGACAGTAGATGTTATGACACACAATCATGGCGTTTGCTGACATCCATAGTATAAGGCATGATGAAAAAATAGATGTTGTACCAAAGCTTATTGTTACGTGTAACAGGGTAACAAACGGGTAGTGGTAGAGCAATGCATGTACTAACACCAAGTACTAATGAATTAACTTTTTTTTTTGTCTTCAGTGATGACAAAGAAAAAGAAGCTGCTCAGAGGGAAAGAGGTTCATCACCTGAAGCCAAAACAACTGACTCAGGATATGTCTCACCCCCTGAGCTACCACTACATACAGAACAGGAACACAACATCAGCATCATGAAGGAAAAAGATCCAACAAATCATTGCTGTACAAGAGAATCAGGAAAATGCAACAGTTGTCCTACGACTGATCTTGATGATGATGTTGATGAAAAATATTTTAATTCCTTTTTATTTTGGAGAGATCCACTTCCCCAGGTGGAATTTGAACTTAGTTCGATAAATTCTAATGATAAGAATAAAGGTAGTCCTGAAACAAAGTGTGAGGAGGCAGAGGAAAGGGAATCTGATTCAAATAGACTGGAAGACAATGAAAAGAAATCCACTGATGCTGATTCTAATGAGAAAGAGGAAGAAGAGGAGGACAGTGTGAGAAAGGAAACTGAAGGAGAAGAACCAACACCTACCAATAGCCCTTGTTTAGCTTTCAACAGAGATGATGAAAATGATAGTGATGAAGATGATCATTTGTTTTCCCTTGCCGATGATACACATGATGACTTTGACTTTGATGATTATCGTGATCTGAAACTTCAGCGTACTACATCATTTGAAGATGAATTGCTATTAACTGACCATTTGACTGCAAACCATAAACAGGTAACATGCTACCAGACCAGATTTTAGAACTGGTTTGGTATGTAATGTTTCAAATAGATTGCTATAGGCTCTGGGTGGCATTGGAGTTTCTTGTTCAGGGATTCCAATTCCATACCACCTTCAGACACCCATGACTACCATAGCGCTGGTCATGAATGCCATCAGGCTAGTGTACTTTGAAACTCCTTGTACTCCTCAGCCAATTGCAGTGCTGTTCTGATGCCCTTGTCCAGTGATTTTCTGCTGTTACATATTGTACACTGGAAAAGATTTCCAGTTCGCTTAGGAGTACTTTCCAGGGTTTCAAGATTCATCATGTGGCCTGATTCTAAGCATGTGGTTGGCTGGTTACCTCATGAATAATAAATGAGTATTGAAATTTATTTATGGTGGTAGAGTGGTGTATAATACCGTAGTTAAAACTGTAAGAAATGATTATTCAAAATATAACGGTATTTGCCATTAATCTACATAATGTTGTGCATCAGACTTTTTAAGATAACTGTAAGCCATAAGTTTTGAATGCATCATATGCTATTTATTTCAGAATGTCATACCCCAAGCTCTCTTGGATCACTATATATCAATGACAGAGCCTTCTAAAGCCCAAACTATTGACACAGAGATCACTAGACATTGTGCTTTTAGCTTTCCTGCTGTTACACTTACACTCGGTCGACACAACTGGGCTTGCCTGCGTGAGACATATGAATATTTATCCTCTGATATGCAGGTATGAAATGTATTTTGACAAGGTTGTAGCCACATTTTTTTTAAGTGGTCTGGTTTTCACAATATGGAAAAATATATAACTTGTTTTTCTACATTTTAAAAAATGAACCATACATGTACCAATTGATGGCTACAGACCTGTATTTTGACAACACAATTTTTTAATTGTGAAAACCAACAGGATCTATTACACCAGCAAGTTGTTTCTTCATTGTATGAAAAGTAATTTTAAAAGGTTCATTTACAAGGATTCCTAGATATCATGTGAGCAGAAATGACAGAATAATGTCTAGGATTTTAGCCCTTATCAATTATATAGAATTGCAAAATTAGTTAATTTGATAATGTAATGCAAGTAAAACCCAAATATCTGGAGTCATCTAGATTTTGTAATCATGAAAATAAATTATTGTAATGTAAAATGTGAATTAATGGGACCAACAATAATTCATATGTAGTACTTTGTATTACAAGTTAAATTGCACCTTAATCATGTGGATAGCAATTTCTCTTATTTCTTTCCTATACATATTAAGTTCTGAACTGAACACAGACATTTTGAGCCTAGCAGTATGCAGGCCATTACCATACGAGTCTCTCTGTAGCTCAGTTGTAGAGCATCCAACTGGTATCTGGAAGAATCATGGGTTTGATTCCTGTCAGGCAGACTTGGAGCTCCCTGTCAAGCTAGTGACAAACTGTACATTCCTATCAATAATTTATTATGTCAGCAATCAGTGTGATTTTGGAAAAGCCCTATAGTATAAAAGGCATAAGTTTCATTATGTTTGTAGGCTCCTTTCTTATTGTAGTACATTCTGTTATTTGCAGTGGAAGGTGAGAAGGACTTTAGCCTTTTCAATCCATGTGCTGGCAAAAGTCCTAGGAGAAGAATTGACAAGAATAGAACTTGTACCAACGTTCAACAGTTTTTTAAAAGATTTAGATGAGGTAAGGTACATTGTACTTGGCCTTTAAAAAGTAACCGTATTCATTTTTGCTCTATTGTCAGTTGATGTGTTCTTTTTTTGACTCAAGATTCTAATGTATTTGATGATAATTCTTATTGATTTCAGGTCAGGATAGGAGTATTGAAGCATTTAGCAGATTTTGTAGAAGTAAGTGTAACTTAACTTCCCTAGATATTAAATTTATTGTGTCAAGCTTTATGGGGAATGGGATGTCTGCCTAAGCCAATCTCAAACTGAAACCCCAGGCACTGTTGTCTAACTTACCTCATCCCTAAGACCAATCAAATTTCAGAGTACACTGAGGTTAATATGAGGATTCCACCAATAGTTAAAAATTATTCTCTGAACTGGAGGTAATAGCAGTAGAATATTTACTGAGACATGAAGTGTCAAGGTAAAATATTCCTAAAACTGCTATTCACTGACAATGAAGAGAATAATTGTTTTAGTACATACCAACTTCTGGGATTCTAGAAAACCCAGTTTGTTGAGTAAAAAAATAAATTTATTTTGAGAGAGGCTATATGTTTATAATATACTGAGATTGGGAAGGAGATGGCTCAATATTCTGAGATAGCAAGCCAATAGAATTGCTCAATCCTATGAGGATGACTAATTGTGTAATGATTATCTTTTTTCCAGCTATTACCTGTAGATGTTCGTTTGGATTATTTACCAGTACTGGTTGACTTTTTGACTACAGATAACAATAGGAATTGGAGATTTAGACATGAGCTAGCAGAGTATGTACACCGTTAGATAATCAACTTGTCTTAGTATCTTACATGTAGCATCCTGCCTTAATACAGACCCAAGGCATGCATATTATCAAGTTATTATCATGGGGAAACATGGGTGGTATGTGCTGTTAATGCGCTGCCTCTCACCGCTTGGGTCTTGGGTTCAATTCCTGGACTTGCCATCTCACGTGAGTAGAGTTGTTTGTTGGTTCTCTCCTGTGCTTCAAGGGTTTTTCTCCAGGTTCTTTGGTTTTCCTCCCTCCACAAAAATCAACATTCTAAATTTCAATTCAATCTTTGGTCATTCGCTTTAATTGGAGCCTAGCTCTGTTGTGAATGGCTCACGTTGTTTCATAACAATGAAAAGCTAGTAGACTTTTTTAGATTTTTAGAAGTATCCCAATATGTAATTAAATGCGTGATAATGGTAGAAGTAATAGATCAAACACAGGAAAGAGTCTTTCATGTGACATTCAAACGCTAAGAAGTGCATTGAAAAGACAAAGTGCAGCCAATTATTTTAACTGACTTCAAGGTGTTTGAATAAATTACTTTTCAAGTGTTTCATCTAGTTTTCTCAAACCACAAATAATTCTAGGAGAAAATCATAGTGAAAGTTGGCCACATTTGATGCTAATAGACCATGTTCACAATAGCTGCCATGATGGTTTTCCTACTGCAATTCAAAATTAGCTACGAGGTATCTCGGGGGCAAACATTGGAAGAACAACTATTTTTACGAAAATCATCAAATTTAAAGTTCCTTTTTTTGACAACTGTTATTCAAATGTGAAATAATATTATGGGAGCGGTTTGCATGTACATTGTAAATCGATCCCTAATTTTAAGTTGTTTGCCCCCTTGGAAACCACATAACTTATTAGCATCACAACAAGGCAACAAAAATGTAGCTATTGTGATATGGTCAAAACTACCTTCACGGTTAGTGATTTACTTTGTTTTTTCCTCATTTATTGCTCATACGTTTGAGAACATGACACCCAAAGTAAAAGGAGTCTATTGACCACCTTCCATACACTACTACAGGGATCAAACATAAAGTATTTAACTGAAGCTGCAAGGTAGTTTGAAAGGATTATTCAGATCTGTACCATGCAGTCAATAGTATGTTTTGTGTTTGACCAGAACCAGTGTCTGGAAAGTGATCAAACATCCAACTCCTATGCTATTCTCATCAGTGAGCAAGTGAACCAAACCTTTGTATATACTTGAGAAAAAACTTGTCTTACATTGTTTCAATGTTAGAATATTATACAAAAACTCATTGGATGACAAGGAAATTGATATGGAATTCCCTTGCAAATTGACAAGTGAGATATTGAGTGTGCCCCAACATGGAATTCCAAGGTTGGGAAATGAATTTTGCTTGAATCCCATAACAAACAGAGTAAGACTTTATTTGTGGTTTATTTTGAAGCTCAATTCTTAAGTGGCTGTACATGTGCGAGTGGGTTACCTGTATAACGTTGAATTCAACTTTTCAGTGTTGAATTCCACGTTAAATTCCCTCTCCTCTATAGCCAATCAGCACGTGCTTTAGATGAGCTATGGGATTCTAAACTGTATTGTTCCTAAGCTGTCTGAGAAAGGTTTCCATTTTCAGGCCCCAGTGAACGCATACCCTATTTTGACAATAAACAATATTTTAATGGAAAGTATACGTATTTGTACAGGCAACTGATGCAGATCTCTGAGTTCTACAATGCTTCGTGTACACAACAATTCATCTGTCCAATAGCAATCACCCTGGCTACTGACCGTGTGGCTGATGTCAGGACAATAGCTTTTAAACTGGTAACTATTGTTTTGAGACTTTGAGAAATTTTGACTACAATGAGTGTACATTCTAAGGAAGCTTTTGAGAATGGATCAGCAAAAATAGGAGGATTACATGTGTATTGCTTTGAGAAACATGGGAAGTATGATTGTCAAATTTTTGGACGCTTTTTTTTTTTTTTTTTTTTGAGGGTAGGGGTACCCTGCAGGCAGACTTTCCTTCACGGACAAGGAAAGGGAAAGACATATGAGTGACAAAGTTGATTTATTTTTATTTATTGTTTATGAGTATTTATCTTGCCTGTGCAGGAGGTAATAGGAGACTCTGCTCACAGGGTATGGGGTCTAAAACTTGCCTAAAATTATTAGGGTTACATCATTTTTGCTTACCATAAGTGGGGGATAGGTTATATCGTAGAGATAAAACACATAATTTTGATGAACTTCTCCCCCTCCCGCCATGCCCTAGTAAATGAAAAGCCATCTTCACAGTAGACCCACATGGTTCATGGGGTTTAATCTCGTGGCAGCCATGTTGGTTGAAACAGTACATTGCCCTGCGTGGCCTTGCATTCAAACACTTCAGAACGAGTTCACATGAGAAAGAACAAAAGTTTTCATTCCGGCTCTTGGGAATAAACATGGCTGCCATGTGATAAAAGTCTGTAGTCCTTGTACATAAATGTTAAGTAAACGGCATAACATAAGCTAAACCCCAATTACAATTACAAGGATACTTTAGGGACTGTTCATTAATTATCCCTTGGGGTGGGGGGCTGGAGAAAAAGTAGGGGGATTTCGAAAAATTTTCTCACAAAAAAGGGGGGTTGAAAGAACCAAGGAAGGT
>JAAAQI020129844.1:0-13781 GCA_011800005.2 Stichodactyla mertensii | reverse complement strand
CCGAAACATGTTTAGTATTAAAAGTATAATCGTTTATTTGAAATGTTTAAGTTTACTTGTGCTCACAAGACCTTTTGAAATATGGGTTACCTGTGGTCCAAAGAGATTATTTAAAAACCTATTTGGATCTAATAATCATGAACATAAACACATATCAGAGATATAAGTATTGTATATGTTTACCCAAGCACTAGATCTGATCTTTTCTTTGCGACAGGAGGTGCAGCTTTGGGAGCAGACCGTGGAGTCATCAGTAACTTCCTAAAATCAGCATTCGTCAAGGCTCTACAAGACGAGTACAAGAGAATATCAAGCCATGAAGGAATCTTAACATGCAAATATATATTCCTCTGTCGAGTCAAGGCGTAAGTAAAAGGTAAAGCTTTGTAATGACTCACTCTGCGCCGTGTTCACCATGATGATGTTGGCTGACACCAGATGGTGGCGCCAAAGGGTTAGAAAAAACAGCGCTTTCTGAAAAACAATCAAGGCAAAAGTTAGTAGAATCATGTCTCTTTTGGAGTTTCAACTCAAAAATGTGTTTGTTTATAAAGAAAGAATCAATTTTAACTGATAAATCAGAGCATTTTTACCTTCTGGCATTTTGTTGAGAAAAAGAACTTCAGACTATCTTCCCAGCGTGCCGTGCGCCGACCCCACCATAGGAATCCCAAGCAAGGAAATAAATCTATAATGGTTAGTTTTGGAATAAATATCGCAAGAACGTTAAGAGCATATAAATGTGGGAATCTAGGTATGGCAGTTAGTTACTGATTTAGGAATGTATTAATTTCAACCCATTGTCTTTTAATAAGTTGCGGTAACTTAGTTTGGGCTACCTGTGGGTTCCCCTTCCCAGAATTCCAGGAATCCAACATGGCGGGAGTAAATAAATATTTGTTGTCGACACTTCACGAGATAAAACGAGGTAACAAACCCTTTTTAATGAATTAATGGTACAAAATAACATGGAAATGACTTTTGTTTGAAATGTAAGGTATTATTTCGCTGTTTTTTTATCATTTTTAAATGTTGTTTTTGCAGAAACTGCAAGGATTGGTTGTTTTGCAGACTTCATGTAGGTAAAAAAACAAATACTATCAAAGGATAACATGCAAAATATTTCTGAACAAGACAAATCTATTATTAAAGAAGCCTTTTACATAGCTGATGAAGAAAACAAAGGCTATCTGGACTCATTTGACCTCAAGGTGGCTACAGTATGCATCTTTGGCTACAAGCCCTCTTCATTCGAGGTTGAAGAAATCATGTCAAAAGTTGACAAGCAAAAATGTCCTGGATTAGATTTGGAATTATTCATGCAAATAGCTTCAAGCAAGATCAAGGCACAGGATCAAGATGATCAAATAAGAGAGATATTTCGGGCATTTGATATAGAATGCAGAGGATTCATAACTCTTGACAATGCAAAAAAGATATTTTCCCAAGTAGCTCCATTTATGGATTCTCTGAATATGGAAAGAGTGTTTAGAGAAATTGATGGAGACAGAGATGGTCGTGTTGGTTACAGAGACTTTGAATTTATGATGAAATATGTTGTAGATGATAGGTAGCACTCCAGAGAATGATTATAAATTCAGTATAGCGAGCTGATGATATTGGAGATGAAACCAAAAAGTAGAGTATTAGACATACCAAAGATTTCTTTATTTAGTAAGCAGAGGATACAGATGCAGGTAAGACAGAATATACCTTTTTCAAGTTAGTAAAATACTGCTGTGTTTCTAGATTATAATATCATAAATAATTAATGAGACAAAAACAATAGAAAATCATCAGTGTGGAGAAGCTTGTATATCTCATACAGTATCATCCTGATTTGCATAAACTTTAAAGCTGACTTTCTCAGCCCAATTCACATGTGTGTTCAAAATTTTAGTCAAGCACGATCTAGCTGACCTAGACGTATCATAAGCAATATACAATATGAGTGGCCATGCTATCTGATCTACAAGCTCAAGTCCTCTTGCCTGCGACTCGAGCTTGTATATCAGATACAGCAAGGTCAGTCATATTGTATATGTTACTTACATAAGAATTTCTTCATATTCATTTCAAAACTCTAAAGAATGCCTGCTAAAGGTTCTTGCTGAGTGAAGGCATTTTTAGGTGTTTAGGAAATGAATGCGGAGAAACTCTTATTGCTCCACAGTTCCTTTCAGTCATACAATCACTGATTGACATTCACTATTTGCCCTGTCAACCTTTTTTGAAATAGCTATATATAGATGGACAGTTGAAGTTTGACATTCTGTGGTATTTTTGTCTGAACAAATTTTTTTAGACTAAGAGAAAAGCATGTCCACATGCATTACTCTAGCATAAACTGGAAAAAGAGGGATGAAGGGCCATAAAAGTAGAGTGCTTGTCAACAGTTTGGGGTAAAAAAATGTTTACAATTTTTTAACTATTCTTGAGGGTAGACTAGAAGTAGACTATAGGTATTAGGATCTATAGTTGACCATCTTGCTTATTGTCTAGGGTTTGGAGTAGTAATTGCTGACCATGATGTAAAGGAAGTTGGACAATTTTTAAAAATTGAAACATTTTCATTGAATTTATCATTCCATCCACCTCTGATGTAAAGAGATTTCAAAGGCTGGATATATTGCTGTAACTAGCAAACCATGTCGCTTTTTGTCCTCAGGAATCTCAAATATGCAAAAATTTGATGGCACTCGTAGACAAAGAAGCTAGTTTAGAAAACTGGATTTGAAAAACATATTTGGCTATCTTTTGTAAGATGATTAATGTTAAAATAATGCTTTTGAGTCTCAGGTAATGAAGCAACAGACTGTTCTATATTTTCTTCAGAAACTAACAATACATCAGTTAAATAGGCTGGTCACACATGATTGACGGAGTAATGGAAAAAACGAGAGTAGGTATTCGTTTATTACTTTGTAATAGCGGAAACTTTGTAATAGCGATAGAAAACACTTTAGAGGCAGGCAGAGGGGGAGGGCGCAGACACAAATCTAACTTATGGCACTTTCGCACTTTGTATTCTGTGACGGAAGTTCCACGCGCGCCAACCTCTGAACAAGTTGAAGACTCTGAGGGGGACTAGTGCTCACTGCACCGTGACATAACACACGTGCCCATCCTGACCCACAGAGCATAAAATACCACCGTATATGTGTATATATATACTTGTATTACAACCATATATGGTCCTAAAGTTCGATTTTCTTTAATTCAGTAATTTCAAATTTTATAAAATGCGCACGCATTTTTTTAATGTGTCCGGAACTTGTAAGAAATGCTCGAGAAAATGCACTTTACGAAGGAACCAAAATCTTTTATGCACACGTTTTTCTTTATTCCATTTAGTGCTTTCGCTGTAGTTAAAACTTAACTTGAAAAGTTATAAGTTTCGTAACTAGGTCATCAGGGAGCATCTCATTGATAGGGACATTCCATCATAGTTAATGATCTATTAACTATGATTCCATACTAAGTGAAATGTCAAAATGATCATATCAGTAAACTCTCCTTCGGTATGGCTTGGCTTTTTCGACACCTTTTTTAAAAATTTAACAAACGAACAAGACATAATCGCACCAGAAAACAGAAATTTCGTAACCTGTCTGGCTTTTCGTATTTTGCATTCCACATCACTTCGTTATTCTCTCTGGGGAATAGTGTTAATACCACTTCGTCACTTCTAATAATTTCTTTTTTTCAAAGTAACTAAACTTTTTTTTTACGACGATCAACACGCCGCATTCAACAGTTAGCTTCAACCACACAGGGTGACCATATAGAATATCCAAGGTGTCAATACAAAAAGTCCTCTTGACTACGCTAAAAACCCTGAATCTAGTGAACAATCAATCGTGCATAGAGGGTATATATAGGCGCGAGTCGGGGGCGGTCTTACACAGACTGAAAATATTTGAAAGATTCGAAGTCCTATTGTGATTGGACGGACGCGATTGGTCTGTTCGGCTTAAGAATGCACATATCAAACACGGTGATCTGTTGGGGGAAATAATTGAACCAAATACTTAGGCCAATGCCAAAGAACATAATACGCGGATTGAGGGAAGAAACGTTGACTTGGATATTCGTTCGAAGTATTTCTTTCTAAAGGCGCAGCATTGTGGTCGTCTGGATCTGTGTGCGGATTGGTTGGAATCAAGTTGTCAGTTTCTAATTATGGGAGAATGCAAATGATTCAAGAAACGGACATGTTGATTTGGTCTCTGTGGCATGGAGTCTACGAAACGGAGATCCAAAATGGACGATAAATGAGGCGAAATGCCCAAGAAAAATACCTGTGACGTGCCTTTGCCTTTAGGATGGGAAGAGGCAAAGGATCGAGATGGAAGAACCTATTACATCGACCATTCCACTAAAACAACTACATGGATCGACCCTCGAGATAGGTACGTAAGTCACTCTAGGTCCGGATCTCGAGTTATTTTAAAGTAGATTGTGATTAAAGCTTACCAAAATCACGCTACATTTAAAAACTTGGGCACTTCGAGACCTAAATGGAAGTAAAAGCCATTATTGAGACTAAAATCAGGGTGAAGACAAACTAAGATAGTACGACTTTGCAAGCTGAATACAAGTGTTTCGCATCACCTCTAGACCAAGAATTAATAGTATTTGTTTGGAATTTGCACATTGCTCGCGATTAGGCGATTAAGAGAGCGTCAAACTACAGTATAAAGCTTCTCAGACAACTTTTGAATAAGAACTGAGGTTGCAAATTTAGTAGATCGTACAGCAATTTCAGCAAGGCCTCACGAAGTCGCACTAAACGATTTCTGGCGACACATTCCAAATCTCATCGATATTTCATCGTGTGTTCTGTTCAATGGCATTATTCCCCAAATATTCCAGTTATTTAAGCCTGGTTGTTCCTGTTTTGACGAAAATACACTAATCTTTCTTACTTATTCATTCATTTATAGATATTTTTGGCGTGTTTTTGTCCTTGTGTTTATGTCATCGTAAAGTTTCGAACCGCTTTCATTCGGACAAATTTCTATGTTCTGTACACGCGAACGTCAACACGAGAAATTTGTGAATTATTCAAAAAGACTTATATATAGCACTCCCAAAAAACAATTGTAAATCCTTGAGAATTTTACATTCTTAGTGAATATTTTCTTCTATAAAACAGCTATTTTAAAACGTGGAATTCACAAAAGTTTATCTTCAGACTTAGAGGCTTCACATTGACTTTGTCCGGCTAAATTTGAGCTTTCGGTATTCAAGGAATTACCTTCGGAATCAAATCTCTTTGCACCTTCTGAAATAAACGTCTTGTACGGCTGCTGGCACTGAAAAGAAAAGGCTTGAGAAAAAACTGCGTGAAACGGTGCTAAATTGTACGGTAAATTTTGTATGTCTTACTGTAATTTGTCGAACATAAACGTCTTTTATTTTTAATGAGATTTGGCAAAACTAGATTCTAAAAATAACGTCTTGGTGTCACGTTTGATTGAGATGGTAATGAATACTTTTTTAGTGTAAATCACTTTAATCCACTAGCAAGTAAACAGTACAGAATGAAGCGTGGTGTTTTGATGTCTAGCCACATCCAATTATTACTAGTGTTCTCAAGTCCGTGGCGTTAATAGAAACAAAGTATCCATCACACGTTTTCTTGCCTCTAAAAAGCCCAGAAAGTTAGTGACCTTCTAGAAAATTGGCAGTACAGTTCATTTCTGTCAATTAGCACTTAAGTTAAATCCAGTCAAGAATTATGTAACCATTCAAAAATTATAACACGTATGTTACAAGATTATAATTATGAATTAAATACCGAGTAAAAAGCATCAAAATATATAATTTTTGGAACAGTCGTTTTTTCTCCTTTACGTCTTCCAAGTTTCAAGTTTCTAAAAATGGTATGCTTGTCAAAGGTGATAAAATCGTCTAAACATTGTTATGTTTTTTTTAGGTTTATCCAAAACATATTTAAGATGGTTTTTTTAGCATAAATTTCCAGGAATTTTATAATACGTTTGGAACTTCGTACCTTGTTGTACATAAGATTAGTGAATGTTTTTGTGTCCTAATAAAACTCAAACCTGTCTAGAAAAGAATTCTAGAAATTATTGATTAATTACCATTATAATGCTTGTAATTTTTACCATAACTTAAGAAATATTGACAAATTGGCAAAGTTTTGGGCAAAAGAATTACATGTACAAGTTTTTTACTAGGATTTTTCTGGTAGGACCAAATGCATTTCTGTACCTTCATCTCAGTAGAAGTCAAAATTATTTTAACTTAATTTCTTAAAGTATTTTAATAATTGTAAGTATGTTGTATTCAATCAATGATATTGTTTTGCTTTACTTAAACCATTTTGAGTCCTTTTTCAAAGGTATGCTGGCACCAATGCTATTTATAGAACAACTAAAATGGGTTTCTATTTTTGGAAAATATCAGCTAGTCATTTGCATAGCTCATGCTAATCTATAATTTTGCACATTATTTGGTAGATCTACCCTGACAGTGCTAATTAATGTTTTTAAGCTGTTTTAATGAGCATTATGTCTGCCATAATTTACTTTACAGCAATTAAGAAAGTATATGCAAGAATCTTTGGTATGGGATGCCACAAATATCTATTGTAATTTCTATAAAAAGGTTCATTTGGAAAAACATAATAAATGTTGAGTTTTATTTCTGTGTTTTTCCCACAGGCTTATGAAGCCACTTACGTTCTCAGATTGTGTTGGAAATGGTAAGTTTATGTTAAAGTAGATTTGAACAGTATTCTGCAGAAGCACAATTAACTTTTTGGAATAACCTTGAGCATTAATCTTTAGCACTATTGTAGTTGAATTCATAAAATACCAGTATTTTTCAATGGCTATACAAGATCTATCAGAAATGGGTGTTTGACTCAGAAGAAGAAGATGAAGAGGAAGATGGGATAATTATCAGGTTATAACTGGTTATTAATGGAAAGCCATTCAAGTGTTGTATGATATTTCAGCCTTGCAAAAATGCGCCCATGGGGTTTCTAAAAGTTCCTCAGCAACAGTAGAGGCGGGGATGCTAGGGGTTCTATAGCCCCCACTTTCTTTCCAAATCTACATTACAACACTCTCAAAGGTGCTCTGTAATCCCTGTCCAAACACAGTCCCCCCTTTCAGAAGTGCTTTGTGGTCTGAGTTTGACGATAATTAACAGTTACTAAAACTGTCAGCGCAGTTCAGGCATGCAGTGTCTTTAGTGTCAATTATCTGTTTGTGCTGTAAGTCAGTATTTAAACAGTTGTTCCATGTCAAGCAAGAATTTCATAGAATTTAATGCAGCTGATGAATTAGCACATTTATCCAGAGTGCCATTTCCTATTCTTTTCTGTACTTTCATTAATGTCAGTCACTTGAAGTGATGATGATAATGACTTGTTGCCAGCTCTCATTGCTAACATATCTTTACCATTACAGAATTACCACTAGGATGGGAAGAAGTTGATGACCCTGTTCTGGGGAAATACTTCATCAACCACAATTTAGGTATGACACGGCAGTAGAATAAATCATAGCCAAACAATTTCCTTTATCATAGATTAATAATATAATTGTGACATCTTTTGGATCCTTGCCAATGAGTTTTAATTAAAACAGTTTTTTCACTAGCTTTTATAAGATATTCAGGTCCTGTTTGCTGGGAAGTACTTGAGGATTCCAATTGTTATTATCCAATTGTTGATTGACAAGTTATAAGTATATATTGTTTTTCATTGTAAGCCTGAATTCCTGATACCAACCACACAAAAGTGGTAGAATATTCATCTCATAAGCTTATGTATGAAGTCCACCCTTTTTGTCAATGGTATTTAATCTTTTGTCCTCGTCAACCCTTTCTACCAACAATTCTTTCAACACCTCAAGAGAAAAGAACATGTTTGAGCTTGTCTGTTTCCATGTTTTGTTAAATAAAAATTCCTTTCAACAGATGCTTTTAGATTTCATTATTGCAATCAGATGTGGAAAGGTTTCAAAAGCCACTGGTATTTTGTTGTTAACAGTAATATCAGACTAAGAACCTAATATCTGGTCAAATGGTGCTCTTAAATTCCTCAATACATTGTTTTGCCTCTGATATTCAAAACCTTCTAACTGGCTGTTAATTGCTCTAATTTCATTCACCAGAGTAGCTATTATCCTAACCTAATTATGTTAAATATCCTGTATTTGGATCTTATTTTATGCCCCAGAGATTCATGCCATGTGTGCATTTTAGGTATAATTTTTCAGAAAGTCTGAGGCATGGGTTTATGTTTTAGGGACCCAACAAACTGAAGATCCAAGGGTAGTATGGAAAGAACAACAGCACAACATGATCAAGCAGTATCTTGAGCTGGCTCAAAATGACTTGGCTGTAAGTAAAATCCCAATGAGTTTTTCACCTTGAAACCATTTTGCTCCATGCCATTGATGACAAGGTATATCATTTCGATATATCACACTACCTTTTTATCATATTGGTTGTTCTGATCAATGAACTGACAAGCAGATTTCTAGACTTGGAAAGGGATTACCACACTGATGTCTAAATTTCTCCTACATTTCTATTCAAATCTAAAACAATAAAAAAGTGACGGCTGTACCAACAGTGGTGATTACAGTTTCTTTAAACCTGTTTATCAGACCAGGATCACATTCCTGTGCTTCACTGATTATCTAACTTGCTGATAGAGACTGTTTTCAAAGGTATTATACCCTTGACACTGTGCTCTTTGACTCACATTCCACACATTATATCCAAAGAATTTGATTAGGTTTGCATATTATCTCATCTGGCCTAGTTATTTAGACCTGCTGTATTCTTCTTTGACCCTGTGTTGAAGTACATGTCTCCAGGATAACTGACATCTGAAATATCCCTCTCAGACTAACCAGAAAAAAAACACCAACAGCTTTAGCTTCCAACATCTTCAAATATATCCAATATTCCTATCATCTTCAGTATGCTTGAAATTTCCTGATAGCAAGTGAACTTGGTGAACTTTATTAACTAGGAGATATCATACGAAAGCCTATAAGAAATCTGTTGGGAGTCCTTGCAGAGGACCAAAAGTCAAACAGTTTTGGTCTTGTATTCAGTGAGTTGAGGGGTGTATTGTGAAGTAACAAAATGTCTGAGGATTTTCTTTACAGATTGTCCAAAATACATATTATTTTAACACCTATGAAGAACAATGTTGTCTGAATTTTTAACTGCAGGGCAATATTCTTGCTGTTTCAGGCAAAACAGAATGTCCTGTGCATAAAGAAACAGAGACTAAGTGTAGCACAGGATGAGGTGAGACTCTCGCTCTTTTTGATTACATATACCATTTATGAATCCCCAAACTCTAAAGGCTTCTTGACAGCACTGGTTACAACCATACCCCTAACAACAGATATCGGTACAGATAATATGCCAAAAAATCTCTGAGGATTGCAATCAATAAATTAAACAACGAACCTAAGAAAATTTTTGCACTGGGGAAGAGAGACATACCCTAAAATTTCAAACATGAATCCTGTATAAATGTACAGTTCAATTGACTGTGGAACTTAAAATAGCAGTCACCTCAGCCAGTGTACTGTATAGTACAGTGTTGAAAGTTTGCCTGTGATTTAGCTCCTTTTTTTTTTTTTTTCTTTGTGCAACAGGCAGGGATTATTTCACATATTTCAAACAATGTTTTCAACATTCCTTGGCATCATAGACTGTAATTGATAACAATGCAACTAATCCACTTGCCCTCCTGCCTCTTTCTACCTTAAAGTTTGATTTTCACAGCTATTAAAAAGTGATTTTCATTTCTTTTTTTACGATCACTCCTCTCTGGCAGATGGGCCCTCAAGCGATATTTCTGTCACTGTTTTTCCAATGATTTAAAGTTGATTGAGGGTCCTGAATGGCTAAAGTGGCAACTAGGATTTGCCTTTTTGGCCTGGGAAAATGGGATTTAGGCCACTGGGAATGGGAGAAAACCCGACAGAATGGGAATGGGAAAATGTTTTTAATGAAAAAAGTTTGGGATTTAGACACTGGGAAGTGGTATTTGTAAAAACAATGGTCTGGGAAGTGGGATTGGCACCTCTTATCTGTATAGCATCTCAGCTAAACTGCTTTAATTGGAAGAAAGTCTCACAGCTCTAACGAGGGAGAAAAAGCGATTTTTTTCCCCCATGAAACAGCTTAAGCAAAATGAAGAAAACTAATGTCTCTTTGGGGAGGGGGAGGGGTTACCGAAAATGGAACAAAGATGACCCCAGCAGGTTGCCATAGTTCTGCCTTTTTTCACACCAAATAGTTTCAGCGTTGGTTATAAACATGGTGCCATAAAATATTTGGGCTGTCCCGTTCCCCCCTCCCCCCCCCAATGTAGTGGAAAAGATTTTGATCATGATATCTTGTTTCCATCTTCTCAGGTCCAGTACTTGACGTCAGAGCTCGAAAATATGCAAAATAACCCAACAAACCATCACCATAGTAACCCATGCCAAACAAAACACAACAAGCAAAGCAGCGTCGGCTCTACGTCATCGTCATCAACCACGTCCTCCATTACGAGTAAATTCGATCCCAGCCAGTTAAAGAGAGAAATCCTTCAAGCTAAAACAAGGGTGTGTATAGAAGTTCTTGAGTGGGCTTTGTTTTCTCGTACACTTTATTTTGTGGGCGTTTGCGAATTTTCATTTTGCATGTTTTTTTTTTCGTTTTTTTCCCCACTTCCCCCCATCTTTCTTCACGCCGAATTTGTTTCTCGTCTAAGCAAGGCACCGCTTGGGGTGCACTTTATTGGCTTTCTTTTTAAGTTGTATTTTAGCGTTTCATTTTGTTTGGCTTCTTTATGATCCGCGTGCCTTGCGATGCACTTTGTTGGGTTTCTTCTTTATGACTCACGTTTCGTGTGTTGCACTTTGTTGGATTTCTCCTTGGTATCCTGCGTGCCTGTGGCTGCACTTTTTAGGCTTTTTCCTCGATATTCTGTGTCTCCTTAGGGATGCACTTTGTTGGCTTTCTCCATTATGTCTTGCGTGTTTTTTTGTTACACACTTCGTTTGCTTTCTTCTTGATATCCTGTTCGCCTGTGGTTGCACTTTGCTGGCTTTTTTCTTTCTTCTTTCACTTTTTTTTCTTTCCTATTGATCTTCATTTAATGTCAATGTAACTGGTTTTTTTTGTAGGTGGAAAGACTAAAGACCGAAATGGAGCAAGTTTCTGGGGAGGTTCATCAAAAAGAAGAGGGGCTGAAAACGTTGGAACGCGTTGATCGAAATTTGGCCACTAATGCCCAACCCTCCTACAGTGAACAAGATATTCAAAGTGGTCACAAAAAAGTCGTATCCAGAGAAAAAGAAAACCCGTCGAATGCAAAAACAGAAACAAAATCGGTAAGTTTCTTCGTGTTACACCTAAAATAATATCAGTGCATATGAAAATTCAAAAACAACAGCAAACAAAAAGCGAAAAATCAAAATATACCTGATTCAATAAACGTTGACGGTCTGAGATCTGAATCTAACATCTGAGACGGAGTGACTCTAGCTGTAAATTGTAGTTTGCTGTAAAATTCAAATGTAAGTTTTGACTTTTGACTTTAAAAATGCGCTTTTACGTATTTTTAGTAGGGAAATATAAAAGCAACAAATTACGTTCCATCTCAGATTCAGATTGCCCAACGTCAACGTTTATTGTATTAGGTATATACTAGTAACAGTAAGCCCGCCAGTTGGGGTAGGGATTCTCTGTAATGAGCAAAGTCAAACTCTTTTTTTCTTTGTAAATTTTCATTGGAGTTTGGACTGGACTGTTATTTCCTCTTCAACCACGTTTCATCCTTTATTATTCTTATCCTTTGTTATATCCTTTTTGGTGCTGTGATCCTTGTTGTTGTTGTTGTTGTTGTTTTCTATATAGATCAAATTTAAGCTGTTTTGTTCGTCTTCAACTGCAGGGTTCTCAATAGAAATGAAAGTAGGTGGAATAGTTTGCAAAGTAGCCGGAGAAATTCTCCAGCGCCTTTATAAGGTTACAGGCGAATATTTCGCGAATGATTTCGAAAATAACCGGCGATTAACTAACTGACAACCGGCGAAATTCGCCGGCTACCGGCTACTATTGAGAACCCTGCAACTGACTCGAAGCAATGTGAGAAGAGAGATTGAAGCACAAAAATTAGAGAAATGCTCGTCCAATGCAACCTGCGGACAACAATTTCATAAAGTAACTTTTGTAAGGAAATCTATTTTGTTCTTTTCTTTATCGATACAGAATGGAGACGAAAACCACGGCAAAATGACTTCCAGTACGGGATCACAAACAGATCTGACATCTGAAAGTCCCCTTGACAAACGAGAACTAAAACTGGAGTACAAAGAGTCGGTCAGGGAAGTTCAAAGACTTCACGGAGAAATCGACCGAGTAGAGGATCAGTTGAAGAACAGCCCGACTGATAATGCCACGAATAATGCCAATATGACGACACTTCTGTTGATAGAAGAGAAAGAGGCTTTACTCAATGAAATTAGAAGACTCGGTTCCATAGTGAAAACAGAAGAAGAAAAGGTACTAAGAAAAAAACTTTTTATTTATATTCATTCAAGTAATTGTCATTTTATAAAATAGGAGAGAAAGTGGGAGAGAAAATGGAGTAAAGAGAAGAGACCAAAGTGAAAAGAATTTGGGAAAAGTTTCAATTTTCCTCTTATTTTATTTTATCATTTTTGTCTTTGTTCTATGGTGGATACCATATTTTATGAGTTTCTAAATTCGAGGTCACTGAGATTTATGGTAAAATTGATATTCTGCACCAATCTACGTGACCCCCTCCCCCACATACCTCTCTAACTCGGGCATGACTGAGACTTGGAATTTGACGTCTGTGATAAAAGAAAAAAATCCCCCCCGCATTTGCCCGGTCATGCCCGGGTCGGGGGGGGGGGGCATTAAAGACCATAGAAAATCCTGAAAATGGCCTTGATCATTTGGCGTGAGAAATGAAGAACACAAAAAAGTCCTACTGTCATAGCTGAACGTAGAGCCGTAAATTCGATTTTATATCTACATTTTATTGTTTTCAGAGCAAGCTTGAAACCGAAAAAGACAAACTGGCTGAGGATTTAGAATCAGCCAGAGAACTTTCCCACCGCGTCATAGCCGACAGAAAACAACTGCAAGCGGAAAAAGCTATCCTTGTTCAGCAGCTACAAGAACAGGCAAAACTAACGAACCTTCTAGAAGTTCAGTTACGCAAGTAAGTCAGTGTCCTTGTCCAATCAGGTGATAGAACGATTGCACTCGAAGGGCTTCTCTTGAGTATTGATTTGATTGGTTGGCCTCAAACTAACTCTAAATCAACGACGTGTTGGAATGCGAGGATTTACAAAAATTTAGCTGTGGAATGTTACCAAGTTCTGTCTTGAAAAACTGCTCCGTTAAACCTGTCCGATATTTCACTGTCAAAAACAAATTATATTTTGAATGGGCTCGTGATGAGGATGATGAAAAATCGTGTACGTGTATCAGGGGCGGCAGAACCGGGGGGGCGAGGGGGCACCGCCCCCACCCACCCAAAAAAAAGATATTGGTTCACATGAAACATAACGCATCGTTTTACGGCGCATGTGTTTGCAATCAAAGTAAACAGCGGTCATTACAACAACGTAAAATACAATATTGCAGTACCGAAACCCCCCTCCCCCCCCCACACAACACCAAACACAATCAACCCCACTCCCGTGCCCCTCAACAAAAACTATAACAACCAGACACAAACCCGA
>JAAAQI020129833.1:0-13782 GCA_011800005.2 Stichodactyla mertensii | reverse complement strand
AAAGAGAGAGGGCTGGAGGTTTTGTCCAACAATGCTTTGCACAGCTAGTTGTTCGCTCAGCTGGGAGCCTAGAGGCATGCTTGAGCTGTTTTTGTTGTAATTATTTATGGTCTTGATAAATTGTTTAATGTTTTTTAGACCCCCAATGAACCTGTTAAAAGAAGAATTGCCACAGACAAAGCAACTAAAAGGTTCAGACAAATCCTTTGTTCCATTGAATGGGATCCTAAACTGACAGCTTGGCTCCATACTACATTGGTTGATGGTTTGAGTATCCCTTTACTTGCCTGTTACCTAGATGTATTACAAACATTAAGAGCTAAGGTAAGTGTTTGACTGTACATACATGCATTTTATGACTATGCACTTTAATAAACCCATCTTCATGTACCTTGGTGTTCAATGTACTTTCAGTACTCTGTTCTGTTTTTGTAAGATTTATTGCCTAAAAGTCATTGTTTTATTTTTCATTCTTCAGGCTCCTTCCTTAGTAGATAGAATTGTTTCCAACCATACTTCCCAACGCCGAGGCCCTGCAGCTAATGCTGAAGCATTAAGCCTACTTCTCAAAAGACCCTGGGATCCTTCTCATGGCTTGGTGACTCAGCATAAAACGGTAATCAGATTACACCAGAAACACCATGTATATGGCTACATTGTTTTCCACACAAAAACACTTGGTTGATTCAACAATGCTATTTGTACCCAGATCTTGTATTCCATATCGATGGGTTCTGGGTACACATCTGTTGCTTTAATCATGCAGAGATTGCTTTGAGTTCAGTGTTATAAAGTCAGCATTTTCAAAGCATGCCTTTTGCAAGCACTCAAATGGCATTTTCAAAAGTATCCACTTTGAAGAGCATTTTTGAAAATGTGTGTTTATGGTGAGTGTTGTAGGCATTAACATGTTGATGGAAGGCTGACGTAACCACAAAAAATACGTGTTTGCAAGGGAAGATCCAGGATTTGTTGAGGGGGTTTAAAACCTGCATTCAGTAGGTGACATCATTTTTGACATATAAAAAAGGGAAAAACAACTAATTGTAAAGGAAGTGGATTCTGGAGCCCTTGGATCCCTCTCCTGGATCTGCCCTTGGTTTTGCAAATATAGATGCATGATGTGGCCTTAAAGTACTGACTCAGATTTTGGTATTGAATTATGGTTTATACAGCGCAAGCTACCAGGATCTCCATTACTGTTGATTGTCCCAAGTGGACCCACCACAAACACAGGATCAGGAACATCATCTAAAAGAACTAGATTCTGGCACAACCAGTTGTCAGTGTTAGGAAAAGTTGTGCCAGTGACAATGCATACTAGTAATGGGGGCAGTGGAGTGACTATCAGTCAGTGTCTTGATCATATCATAGGTGCTGTGAGAACAAAGGTTCTTGAGGTACAGTATGTTATTCACAACAGTATTGGATATTTTCCACTTTTGAAGCCATAATTCATTAAGCAGGCTTTGCAAAATAAACATCAATTCTAAATGCAGGACTTTTTAGAGAGTTTAAGGCTCTTGAAAATAAAAAAAGCTGTCAAAAAAATCCTTAAGGTCTTGCAGTAGGTTTGCTGCATCATTTCATGGCATCAAAAATGCTAAATTACTTATGTACAAAACTAAATATTTCCAAAGACTTAAGGTAATGATTTATGCTTTTCATTCTATGATTTAATTCTGTCATTGTGTGTTTATAAATAAATGATTATACATGTATATCATAGTAATCTTTTTCTTTGTTTCTCATAGCTGAGGAGTCATTTTCCTAATCGTCCTATTATCCTGATTGGCTGGTCTATTGGTGCTTTAGTCTCTTGCCAGGTATGGACATTCTGGACTTTCAAGTGATAGACATTTTCAGCTATGTTATAATGTTTTCCCATCTCAAAATCCTGGATAAAATTTCCAAGATATTCATTATCGTGGTAGACTAACCAAACCTGGATTGGGAATTAAGATTCTTTGTTTGAGATGCATCTATATGATTGTATTTTCTCCATTATCGTTAAACAAAAAATGATAATCTGGGAAAATATTACTCACACTAAAATATCTATTTTCTGTGTCCAAAGTGGCACTATTTGTTAAGAATGTTATTCCAGTATGTCTACATAAACTGCATCTGTTGTATTGCTTATTAATAGGTGGCTCTCATGGAGACTGTATGTGCTGTTGTGTGTTTAGGTTTTCCGTTGGCTGGTATTGATGGAGTTAGAGGGGTAAGTTTGCTGAAACGTGAAAAATCAAAAAATTTAGCACATCAAGCATATGTATTTCTATATAAGATAACCAAAGGAAAATATGTAAGTGTGCTATAAAAAGTATTTAACTAGTAATATTTACTTGATCCCTCATTTTAGTTATTTACCATTTAATTGAAACCGCCAGTCCCTGACCCCCAGGACAGGGTGGGAAATTTAACATTCACATAGTGTTAAATTTAGCACTTTCCCGCTGTCCTTGGATAAAGATATGCTGTTAAAATTGTTCAATCTGTTGAAGTGTGCATTAAAATCCCCAGTCTCGCTGTGTTAATTCTCTGCCTTTTCCAGGGGCAGGGGTGGGGGTGGGGGTGGGGGATTCAGTTGACCAGTACATTAGTATATGATCTCGGCCTCAGAGCACAGAAAATAAATGAAATACGATTTGTTTGAATTTCATCGTACTTTTTCTAAAGTGGGCTCCCTGTGGTTCATTGTCATTACACAGGGAGTCCACCCATAAACGAACAGCTTGTTATCCCTTTAGATGAGAAGTGTAAATGTAGTGTTGATTATTTTGCAGGATGTTGAGGATCCACTGATGGAGCTCAAGACTCCAGTCTTGTTTGTGATTGGCTCGCATTCTAATTTAAACTCCCAGGAAGATATTGAGGTATTTTAGTCACCCACCAATGTTGGCGTCTTGATTAACATTAGTAATCTTATTAACCAAGTGCGAGGGCCGTACCGCAAATTATGGCCCGCGTAGCGCGCGATCCATTAAAAAAAGTGGAATAAAACGCTGTTCAATAACTTGCGCACGGACCAAGCAAGCGACGTTATTACAAGATGTTTACTATATGGCAAGGCGAACGAAAAAATAAGGTTGGTGTTCCGTACCGTAAATTATGGACCGAAATTACCTTGCCATAAAGTGTTTAATATTTCCCATTTCATGCCACATCTTATCCTCTTGTGAATAAGATTATTTGTTTGAGGCTCATTGTCCAAAGTTAGTTTATCTGTTGTGCAATGAAAATTATGTTAAAAATATACATTTTCAGCTGCGATAAAAAAGTTTTTATCGATTTTCTTATTAGGAAATGAGAGAGCGTTTGAAGGCAGAAACGAGTTTACTTGTTGTTGGAGGAGCAGATGAACAGGTGATTTTGGTCTTTAGATATAGTATCAGTTGACAGGCTGACGGGTTGGATGGCGATTGACGATTGCACGACCAAAAGAAATTATGGAGCAATAAGAATTTCTTGATCTTCTATTCTTGAATACCTGAACAATACAATGTCTGATGAAGATCTTGGCATTGTTTAGTCTTACAGTTAATTTCACATAACTTTGCCCATGTGGGCTGTGAAGTTCGTTGGGAAATTCCAAAGTATGTAACGAAGTTCATTAATTAGTTGGCATTTAGCCAGTCTACTTACGAACTTCAAAACAAAGTTTCCAACTTGCCTACCACGGAAGTTCAGAACTTTGCCCTTTCACCAAATAACATGAAGTATGAAGAAAATATTTGATGCTTATAAGAATTTCTAATCAACTGAGATCAATAAAATTAGAATATTTAGTAGTTTAGTTCAGTAAAAATGATATTTCTGAACTTCCGCGCCAGGCAAGTTGGGAACTTTGTTTTGAAGTTCGCAAGTAGACTGGCTAATTGCCAACTAACTTGCGAACTTCGTAACGTACTTCGGAATTTCCCAACGAACTTCGCAACCAACATGGGCAAAGTTATGTGAAATTAGCCGTAAGAATTGTCAAACAGTTTGATTAAACTTCTCAATTTTATGCAATTTACGTTGTTTGGTTTTGTGGTTCGTCAAATTAGGATGCGCACACAAGCTTGAGAAAAAAGGTTGATATAGCGAGCTTTACAACACTTGGTGCTCACTCCTTCATCGCGTGAGAAAGTACCAAAGGCATTACCGTGAAACCCGTGATGCGCCAATTCATGTGCGCCTAATTTCAACCCATCAGCCCGTAGTTTATCGCTATCTGTTTTTTTTACTTAAAGTTACGGCTGACGAGAGCGAAGAAGCACCAAGAGGGCTTAACCCAGAGCATGGTGGATCGTTTGATCATGGTAAGGCATCATGTGTACGGACAACAAAGTTGCGCAACTTTTCTGGAAGCATCATCGTGCGGCAAAATGCAGAGATAATGTTGCTCATGTTATCACTCAGGAAAAAAAGGCAAAAGTGACACCCTACCTTAGTGTAAATGGCCCAGTAGTGCTGTAAAAAGGCATGTCTTGTCACACGCTTAATTATAATATTTGATCACTTTTTCTTTTAGGACCAGATCGGTGAGTTTCTAGGCAGTGTTCTTACATCTAATAACAACAGCATGCAACAACGCAACGATCTATCGGACGCTGATGAAACAGACATCAAGAAGAAGAAACGAAAGCGATCCTTATCACGTGACTTGTCTTCTGAGACAAGTGGGTCTGGTAACCCCGCCAAATCAAAAACCTCCAATCAATCCCAGAGTCCCAAGAAATCCCAGAAAGTAGCTTCCTCTGAAGCCGGGAAGAATGTTATAAAGATTCCAGTTGGTGGCACATTAGGTGCGCTGTCCAATATTAATAGAAACCTGAGCCAGCCAAATCCAGCTAAGAAGCCAAGAACAAGTAAATCCAAATCATCTAAGGCAAATACACAGACAAACACCAGCGGGGGAACTAGAACTAGTGATGTCGGCAGCGTGCCAATGCCAGTGGGAAACAGAACGTTTATTCAAGGGATCCCTATCAGTGCTTCTAGCGCAAGTGTCCCAGCATCTTTGACGTCACAGACTGGTCAAGGATTTATTTCACTGGCTGCTAAAGGTAATGGCATCATCAAACCTGCTGTCAGCCAGCCATACCTGACAATGTCCAGAGTTGGATCGCCTTCCATTATCAAGACTGGCGCTGGGTCGGTCCAGTACATCATTAAACCACAAAGCCAAAGGCATATATCAGTACCACTGGGTCTGTCGTCAGCGGGGGCGGTCAGTCAACCAAATTCCTCAGCAAATCAGGCTGTTAGCGGTGTCACCAGCTCGGGGATAAGATACACATCGTTATCTAAGTCTCCGACATCTCCTTTTACGTCTGTTTTGAATATAAAAGGACAAAATAATACTGCAGGGATTCAACCAGGTACAGCTGTCGCTAGTAGTGCTCCCACTAGGATAGTCACTTCTGCACCATCTTCATTGTCCTACACTGCAGCGACTACAGGAGTCCGTGCCACTGCTTCTGGAGCAACAAGCCAGCAATCAGAAGCGGCGAAAAGGACCAACCAGGGCAAGCCATTTGTAGGCCAGGTATTGACATCTCTCCCTCAACACATGGTGTCTTCTTCAGGCGTATCCTTGGCTCAACTATCCTCGGCGTCTTCAACCAGCACAACACTGAGCACATCTCAGACAAACGTTTCTCAACTTGCTTCGACTTCTGCTAGTAATCTCGTTAAAACCATGAACGCTTCACAAGCCAGAAGTTCGGTGGTCAATCCCCAGCAGCCAGTTGTCCAGTTGTCTTCGACTGCGGCTGGCCAGTTGTCAAAACCAGTCCAGATAGTAAGTTCAAGACCTATAGGGAATCAATCACAGGTTCGATATATTGTTGGTTCACCATCCACTTCCCAAGCTGTCTCTAGTTTGCAAGGAACAGTTCAGGCTTCCTCACAGGGGATGAGGACCGTTGCTAGTTCTTCACAGGGAAGATCAGTGTCCCAGGTCGCAACAACCTCTAGAACACAATCTCAAGTGCTAACCTCACAACAGTTGTCCAATGTCAGGACGCTATCAGCGAGTACCCCAGGAGTTGTCTCACAGCAGAGGGCGAACCCAGGGGCCTCACCACCCCAAGGGACCTCTAGAATCCAGAACCTACCAGTTAAAGGACCCTTAGCTAGAACAGTAGTCCTGACAACTGCTTCGGGTACTGCAGTCAGATCAGCTTCGCCACAAACCAGCACATTAACTAAACCTCAAGTTTATAAACCCGGCATGACCACAGTAACTCACGTGCTGACTTCGTCACCAAGAACTGCCACAGGCAGCCCAAAATCCCAAGGAAACGTTACACAAACTTTAACCCCTACGTCCGTTATGCTCAAGGGCGGAACCGTAGTTAGTATGCAGTCTCTGCTAGCGAGGCTTCCTCATGGGACCAAAGTTATAGCGTCTAATTCAAGTGACGGAAATGGAAATGTCTACGTTGTAGGGAATGTTCTAACACAACTACAGAACACCTCAAGTCGATCGAAATCTGAATCGGCTACAACCAAGACTGCTGCTTCAACTACTGCAACAGCAACTGTTACTGCCAAAACTACGGCGCCTGTAAAAGGAACTGTTATATCTGTGTCTATTCCGACGTCTGCTTCATCGACGCAAGGGTCGAGTCAGATAGCAGTGCAGCAGACAAATCTGATCCCAAGTCAGGCGTCGGCACAACCAAGTAAGCCCACTACGTCGTCAGGTGTTAGCCAGTTAAATGAAGAATCCAAACAGAAAGGCGGGGCTGCCTCAACGTCAGGGGGAACTGAGGTACAGACAGAGAAGCCAAAAGGTGGAGATAAGTAGTTAGTTGTACTGAAATTGTGTACATACCACGTGCGTACATGCAACATGCCTGAACACTGGATAGGCTTCTCATAAGAATAAACGTCTTTTGTGTGGCAAACTTAAGTACTTACCTACAGCACGTGGACGGTACGGCATGCCGTAACATTGAATTGGCTTCTCGTAACAGTGAGTGTCATTTATGTGGGAAACCTACAGTACTTACCTACAGCACGTGGACGGAAGGTATGCCTTAACATTGAAATGGCTTCTCATAAGAATGAGTGTCATTTGTGTGGGAAACCTACGTTACTACAGCACGTGCATGGTACGGTATGCCGTAACACTCAAATGGCTTCTCATAAGAATGAGCGTCATTTGTTTAGTATACATATTGAGTAGTGCATATTATAGTCTCTTTTAGGTAGAAAAAGTTTACCCGAGTTCCTAGTGAATACAGTAGATTGTAACTAGGTGTATTTTTGCCCCATCTATTAGCTTGTGTGCATTGAGAATGAAGCAACGTATTCTCCAACTCACCAATCTCTTCAAGTAAACATAGCCTTAGTAGCGGCCCTGTATTTAAAACAATTAGATGAAAATGATTCGAACAAAGAGTCATAAAATGCTTTGTACATGTCTGAAATCTCAATTCGCCGTCAAAATATGTGGCACTGGATCTCGTGGAAAATTTTGTGGAAAATCTGCAGCCATTTTCCCCCCCATGTAATGCTTTTGTTTCCCCCTTTTTTTCGTTTGGGTAAATTTCGTAGCTCTTTGAAAGTTAAAAGAAGAAAAAATGGGGAGCCTTCTATACAAACAACATAATCCCATGCGTTCTTCACTTATTTGGGAGATATCTAGTGCGCGCAGAAAGATGCGCCAGAAACAGTGCCTTCAATTTGAACGTCCTAATAAGCCATTTCAAGAGAACATAAATAAGAGAGGGAAGCTTTTTAATATCGCGCGCGCCATATGAATTCCCGTTTGGGCTAAAAATTCAAAAATTGTGTTTTGATCTGGTGTCAAATTATGGCGTACGGAAGTGAGATGAGGCGCACAATTTGACGCAAGGGAGTAGGGTAAAGCGAAAGTTAACTGCACGTGAATGCTAAAAACAGCCCATCCAGGAATTCACATGGCACGCGCGATATTAAAAAGTTTCCCTCTCTTATTTATGTTCTCTTGGCCATTTCACGCTTTCATCCGCCATTTTGAATTAGGGCAAACGCGGCAAAATACATAGAAATCTGGATCAGTTTGACTTCCTGTAACTATGCCAATTTTGTTGGATTTTCAAAACTTAAACTTCAATCATCAGCAGGCATGCATGCCAGTTGTCGGACTGAAGACCAATGTAAGTGTTTTAACTACCTTTTACCAGTCAATCTTTTTCCACAAATGGTTCTTATAATTTCGAGCTAATTTTGCATATTCACGTGCGAACTTTTTATTTTGAAAACAGATTTCTTTATATTTTGCCGCGTTTACCCCAATTCAAAATGGCGGACGAAAGCGTGAAGTGGCTTATTTATATTCTGGCCTAAAAATATCTGCGTGTTCACAAGTTCAAACCGATTCCGGGAACAGAAAAGCGGCGTTTTCTGTAACAAACGTCCTCGACCGTACTGACCGCAATTAAAGCTTCTCGCTATCTCAAAAATCCACAAAATGCTTACAAATTAATTCAAAGGTACCGCAAAGGAACTATCAACAGTTCCCAGTTCCTGAGGTGAACGTGGCACGGATAGCATTTCCTTGCAACCTGAATCGGTATATTAAAAGTTCATTAAGCGTGATGACCTGTTTTCTTAAGTAGATTTGTAGCTTGATAGTTGCGCCGACGTTTCAACTAGTTATTTGGTATATTAAGCCGCCGATACACGCTGTCATTTTTTCTCTGCAATTTTAGGTTTTGTTTCAAAGAAAAATTGCAGCACCTACCATATCTTTGATACATGCTGCAACATTCGTGCAATGTTCAAAACATTTCAGAGAAAAGTTCAAACTTTCGAACTTCCTGCAACAATTTTTTTGTTGCAAGGAATCGTTGCTGCCGTTGATGCGAGGCATGATAGAGACAGCAATTTTGCTCTCGCAACAAAATCCCTAAAATTGCAGAGAAAATTGCAGAGTGTATCAGCGGCTTTAGCATCAGTTAATGCTCTCTTTTACTTATTTGGACGTAATGCTACTTTCCCCTCTTTTCTTATGTGTTTTTGTCTTGTCATTTTTTCCTTTTCCTTTTCCTTTTTTTTCCCTTTCTTTTTTAAGTTTAAAATTTATTTGTGCGGCATTGCGTTGTTGAAGAGAAAGAAATATTGATCAAGGGAAGACCCGGAAAAACATTTAAGGAATGCGTCCAAGATAAAAGCTTCAAGGGTCCATGCATATTTTCGTGTTGGAATCTGTTTCCTTTTTTGTAACTGATAAACACTTTAACTCGGAGGTATTCACGGGTCACTGCAAAACGAACTGACGGAACCGACTGAAGATCACATGAGATGTTTGTCGTGTCTTGCTGGTTCAACATAATTCAACACGATTTTGCATAGCTTTTTAAATGATTCCGTTTAGAAAATATTGCGTGTACGGTACATTTTCAACCAAGTGGCGTAACCCTGTGTGTGGGCACGTTTGAATTCAAACAACGCGGGGGTCGCCGTAAGCTTAACCATCGGGTCATTCACCTCACCTCTAGGGTCTTTAATAGCGGGACCGCAAGTATAGTACTTCCTTCCGGTATAAAGCACTATCAAAACGACGAATATCCACCGCTGTAGGTAACATGGCGTCAAGTTCACTCACTAGGTGGGATAACTGAGAAATAAGCTGAGATCTAAGGTGAAATCTTAGGAGTGCATTTTAACGTCCAAAAAGCTCTCCCGCGAAGGGTTTGGGTTAAATGAACGAATGGGATAGGAAGTACTAAAGGGATAAATTGACTATGGGAAATATGGGTGGTTTGTTTGCTCTGTTGATGTGCTGCCTCTCGCCGCTGTGGTAGCGGGGTCAGTACTCGGACTCTTCACATGTGAGTGGAGTTGTTTGTTGGTTCTACGGTTTATCTCTGTCCGTAAAAAGCTTAACTTCTAAATTCTTCTAAATTTGTTAGCCTATAAAAGCTGTTAGGTGCTGTCCTTCTAAAACAAGGACTGTTTGTCACTTGTCTGTCTTTCTGTCTGCCTGCTTACTTGTCCGTCTGTCGTCAGTAGAGCTTTGCGTGATTGTTCGTGTCTCGTGTATAGGAGAGCAGATTTCTCGCGTCTGGGCAGATGGAGCAGATTTCGTATGAATGGGAAACGATAACAGCGAATAAGTAGCCGTATACCGAGTGGATGACATACAACAGTGGAAATATCCTGCGAACATCCGAACACAAAACCTGCGGTTAAGTACTTAACCGTAGGTTTTGTGTTCGGATGCACGCAGCCTACAGTGGGAAACCATTCCCACTCATATGATTAAAAGATTAATACTTTGTTTGTTTTTTTGCTTGTTTGTTTTTGTTCAAATCCCGATATAAGTTTTCAATAAAATTCTAGGTGCAAAATAAAAATCCAAAGTCAAATTGAATAAATATATTTTATTAAGTTCGTACATTTTGATAGTATAAGATGCATTGTATAAGTGAATATAGGTATATATATTTCTCGACCTATGACCCATGAGTCACGACAGCGGAGTCCGAATGATCTATTTCAATCACAGGCCATAGAGCGAGATGTCTAATTGTTTTGGTGTAAACAAACCTAGTCGAACTGTGGTAAAAACTAATATCCCACCTCGAAAATTTCGCCAAACGTTTGGCAAAACCTGAGACAAACAGCATTGATTTGATTTAAATTTCTCTTTGGTACAGCGTAAGGGCTATCAGTAATAGACCTTTAGTAGCTTAGCCAATCAGAATACAGGATTTGTGATAGTCCGCTAGTTTATTTCTACCAATTAATAAGTGATGGCGGACAAGAAGATTGTCTAAGCCAAACAACATATTAAGTAAAATACTTGACCCAGTTTCTTTTAGCTTCAAATCAGGCATCGACACTGGAGAAAACGTCTGCCATGCTCGTAACCTGTATGCAAAGTAGCTTAAAACATTTTCTTCTTATTGTAAAAGTATGCAAATTTTATTTTCACACTTGTCTTAAAACATTCACAAAATGCCAAAACTTAACGTCAGCTAATTGTTACATATGTTCTTTATTTATTCGGTATCTTGGTCCCACAAAAGTATACCAGCGAAATTTTTTGTATTCTGGGAGAAAACGAACATTTCTTTTCACAAAGAAACTCTCTTGAATTCTTGAAAATGTGCTAAAATGCACGCATGCGCAGACGTTTTTCTCTAGTATCGGTATTATCAGTTTGGTGGAGGGCAAATGACGTCATGGTCGCCATGTTGGATGGATTTTCCAATCCATAATGGCGGCTATGACTTTTATCATAAAGCGATGTTATAAAATATATAAAGTTTCTCAACATTAACTGTCTGGATATATACTTGTAATATTATAATACAATAAGTAATATTATAAAAGGCTTTGCATGTTTATATTTTGTTTTTTAATTTGTTGTTAATGGTTGCTATTGTATTATCATTTCTTGCTGTTGTTATTGCTGTTGTTGATGTGTTTTTTTCTTTTTTTCTCCATTTCTTGCTGTGTTTTAAATTTTTGTTATTTTTGTTGTGTTTACATTTATTGCTGGTGATATTGTCTTGTGTTTTCAGAAAAACTGCTATATTTAATACTTTGTTTTGTTTTTTGTTTTGTTTTTTGTTTTGTTTTTTGTTTTGTTTTTAATTGCACTAGACTTACAAAGTTTTGAAAAGAGCATCATAAAACAATTTCATATAATTATAAGGTTATAAAATAATGTGAAAGCTTGATTTTCCCGTATCATTCTACAGTTTAGCGAATTTTTCAAATTACTGACTTAAACAAGAAGTAATAAAGAACTGAGAATTATGAACACATTTTACCGTCTAGTTCAGTTTGAGGATCTTAAGTTTCATGTTAATTCATATTTTTATCTTGAACAACATGGATAAATGATTAAATAAATAAAACTGCATTGTAACTTTACAGTCATTGGGTATAAGTAATAAAAATAGCATAAGATAAAATCTGCATTAATTGAGAATAGATATATACAATAATTATTTTAGAAATTGAATTAGCAAGTAGAGATATGGAATTGCTAGAGTTAAATAATCATTATTTATATTTATAAACGTTATAAATTTTGATAAAAAGGCGCATCAGAGTATATAAATTATATAAGTATATACAGGATAAAGTATATAGGATATGTTAAATACATAATATATAAAGCAAAATAGGCAAGAGTATCTTAAAATTCGCCTTTTCAAAATTCAAAGAAAGACTGAGCACGAACTCTATCTCATCCCCTAAAATTAATCCCAGAATCCCATGCAAGATGGCGGCACATTTTGATCCTGTCCCAGAATACAGCCCAATAATTCTGTGCGGCACGGGTTCGTTCCAGTCCTCGGTTGAATTTCGGAAAGGCAAATCGATTTATAACAACCGCTGCACGTAATGACCACAGGCTCGTGCAATAATGTTAGCCTCGTTTACAAATAAGTTACTCCTAGATACTAGTGAAAGTCTGTGGAATGTAAAAGTGTTGGTATTCAATATGGCTTGCGACCCATAAAGCAATTCTTTTGGTCATTTGCATCAAATTTGAGGGGCATTTTGCAAGAGCACAATAGTTTTCGTGTGAAGGATACCATCGTATTTGTGCCCCCAAAAATCAAGAATAAGACGAATTGTTCAAGTTGTACATTCTTCGCATTGCTGTTGGTATTCATTTTCTGTTAAACGAAGTAAAACCTGTACAGATGAATCCGTGGTCAAGGAGCACAGCGGTTCTATCGTTCGATAGCCTGCGTTGAATCCGGAATTTTCTTCGTAAAGACGGACTTTACGAAGAAAATTCCGGATTCAACGCAGGCTATCGAACGAGAAAAATTCTATTTTTGATTCTAAGGCGCGGCTAGTCGTCGATATGCGTATTCCGAACGTATATCCAGTTACAAGGAACAATGGTTCCAAGCACTAGTTGATGCTGAGCCGAATTGAACACATTCGACAGCGTTGATCCATACAGAAGAATGGACAGTCTCTAAAATAAGATTCTTTTGTCATCCAGCCATTGGCTGAATTGTCGATGATTTAAAATATTTACAAAATTATTGAAGCAATATATGATACATGCATATGTACAAAATATATATATATATATATTGCATTTAAAATTGATACTACTGGTTCTCGAGATAAAGGTCGATCCATTTTTATGCTTTTTGTTTATCTTTTTATTTTTGAGCGGTTATCGTATGACTGGGTAACGTACAGTACTGCCAGCACGTACACGGTACGGCATGATGCAGTAGCACTGAAATGGCTTCCCATTGTTTCCGTGTCAATAGACCTTTACGACATATACATGAAAACGAGGCCTAAGGGCCTAGATTTTATGTAAAGTAAATTAAAAGACTGCGATTATGACAGACAGTGAAGACAGAGTTTCTCTACGAGATATCCCTGGATCAAATCTTTCGGATTTTCAGCGAACAGTCCAGAAACCTTGATGGTACTGCAGCGGGCTCTAGAATGTCGTATTAAGCCAGTAAAGCTGTGTTTATAATCTGAATCTGAAGAAAAGTGCATGGAAAGTCAAATGATATTCCTATCACAGTACAGCTGTACGGAATTTGTGAGACGAAAAGACATTGCTAGTTAACTTCGCCTCTATTTTTGATTCTGTCGGCCCTTAGGCCTCGTTTTCATTTCATTTTTGTTATGCTTACGTCGTAAAGGGCTAAGAACGGCACTGCTTCGGTAGGGCTACGAATTTTCACTTCTATCTAAAGCGGTCACCCCGTGGAATTTCCCACATCGTTTTCCAGTCATACGAAATGCGCTCTATTATGTACCTTAAACATCACAGATATTCTTCCATCCACGCTT
>JAAAQI020129822.1:0-13786 GCA_011800005.2 Stichodactyla mertensii | reverse complement strand
TCGCCCTGCCATACGACGCTTCAGCAATCGATGTCTGGATGTATGGTCCCAAATTAATCGATTAAAATGAAAGAAAAGTCCAGAATTCCATGATCCAAGGAAAGTAAGGAATTGTATTTGAATGAATCTTCATATTCAGTTAAGAAGTCATGCCGACTTTATACGCAAGCTATAGCCATATGCTAATTATCCAATGGTACTGTTAGTGCCAAAGCATCTAAATCGGAAATCGCTAATGCGAAAGTATGTCATGGGGGCGCTTGAAATCGATTCCCGATTTTAAGGTTTTTTTGCTCCCTCGGAAACCACGTGACTTATTAGCATCACAACGACACAACAAACATGCGGCTATTGTGAATGTGGACAAGTATACTAAACATTCTTGTGCAATCTTATGGAATTATATTGTTCAGAAAATGATCCAGATATATTTTTTAAATGAATCATCATTATGAAACAAGTACGGGCTGTTAGAACTTGCGTGGTGGAATTGAATTCGTCATTTGCTTCGTCATCGCGGTTATTTCATGCAGTCCATTATCACTTAACTGATGGCAAAACCTTGAATCGTGAATCAGCAAATGAATGTGACAGTTAACACGTTAACTAGATGTACATATTTTACAAACACTGCCATTGATTTACTCGCATATTTTAACGCATATTTTGTAACCATCATTCCCCAAACAACTCTCGAGCTCACGTTGTTGATTTTTACGGAGGGAGGAAAACCGGAGAACCCGGAGAAAAACCCTTGTGACATGGAAGAGAACAACACATCTAACAAACTGTGGCATCCGCGGAGTTCAAACCATACGTTCTTAAATGATTGTAGAACCATGTGGCGATTCAATCAATCACTGGTGTGGTAATGATTTTCATCACCAGTCTGTTTATTTTAAGATTAGTAAAGGCTAACCAGTCCACTAACCACTAGCTTCTTGAGCAATTCAGCCATCGTAAAAACAAAAAAATTATTGGATTTTTGCCACAATAGAAAGGCGTTATCATTATAAACATTTTGGGCGTGGCTTCATCAAGAATGAGGGTATATGCGAGAAGTTTTAAAATTTTTATATATTTAAAATTTTTATACATTTTTACAGTACAAAAAAAACCTTGAGAAGATGAAGATATTATGATCCTCTAAACGTAAACATAAACGTAAACGCAAACACAACAGCTCCTGATCTATCTCTCTCAAGTGGCAGCCATTTTGGTCCCCTTTGAAGTACGGAAAACTTGATTTAGCGCACTTTTTTGATATCACCTCGTGGAAGCCGAATCATGTCAAGACCCTGCTGAATCTTGTGTAAGGCAACTGATCGAAGGGGTCTATTGCTGACACCATTCAAGATTAACAAAGCACAGTTGTGCACTTCTTAATGGTGATAAACTTGATATGTAAATGTTGGTATTTGTTGTCCCCATCTACCGGAGGGCAGGTTAACACTGTTCAAACATCGACGCGCCACAATCTGATGATCTCCTAAGCTCCCACAAGAATTCCTGTCTAAATGACTAAAGTTTAACTCAAAAAACAGGTGCTGTTTGCGTCTAGAATCGACATGAATGTCAGGCACTCTGCATACTTTCCATGAACCAGTGACTTGATATGGTTGAAATGTAGTCTTGACTCTTAATGGGTTTTCCTACTGGTGAAAAACCAGCTAACAAGACAGACACGTCAGCTGAAGATGGAACAAAACATGGTCAAAAATAAATCTCCAACGAGTGAGAGGATGTTTACATTTTCCTGTGGTGCTGGAATTGACGACTGCGCAAAGGGAAATCAAAAGCATGAGAGATAAAAAAAATTGTGTCATAAAAATCTAAAACTAGAGCTAGAGGCCGTTAAAGTTGATAAATTCATAGACCTCTGTGTAAGATCTTAATAGTGACAAAAGGGGTTTACTAGCGAGGCTGGTAGAGTCAGGTTCGTTTCAACAGGAGTGTAGTAGTTTTTTAAGTCTATCTCTATCCTGTAAGCTATCTATACTTATAGTACAGATTTGCATACCTAACTATAAACCAGTTTTTCAAATAGCCTAGATAATATAAGAATGATTTAGCATAATCGGGCGTACCAGTTCAAGAACAGAAATCCTAAAGATCTCTTTGCTAAAGGATTAGTTTACCAATCCGTCGATCATATAGGACTAGTGTCCCTAAGTCTGAACAAACTGTAGCATAGATCCTAAAGCCTTAGTCGAAAGTAAGTGAACAGTTCATAGTTAAAAATTTCAAGTATACAATACAATGAAGGAAACTAAAAATCTACGTGTTCATACAGCAGCTCTATTGCGCAGGGCAGTAAAAAAACTAGTTCATTACGAACAGCTGAGGATCAAAGGTCGAGTTCAAAGGTCGAGTTCAAGGTCTTGTGTAATTAAAATGTATTCGTTGAATTCCGAACTAATATAACTCAATAAGTGCCAATTGTTACGAGGTGTTTTACACGATCAAAAGATGTATACATGTACAAGTGATTAATCTATTGTACTACTTGGTAAAAGTTCTCAAAGTTAAAAGCTGTTGTATAGGAACTTAGTGACGAACGATACTGATTTTTGGGCTTCATAACACATAGCAATATACTTTTTTTTTTGTGAAAACAAAAGATAAAAGTCAAAGTCAGTAATCTTCTTGCAGTCACTAAGGTGTTAACTTTTAAAAGTTTGAATCTAAAGTCCAATTTCCATGAGCTCGGAAAGCTCATTTCTCACGATGACCTGGGATAGCATCATTTAATTTCCCTAAAACATAAAAATGTGATAAAACCTTTCCCGAGTAACTTCTAACATATCAAGGATCAAAAGCAAAGGTGTTTTGATGTTAATGTGCTTAGTACGATTGAGATTCAAAAAAAAAAAAAAAAACTATCGCAAAGCTAGAAGACATCATAGGGACCAAATCCACTTGGGCGTATTTTTTTCCTGTTTCAGAACACGTGTCATTCCCTTGGGTATTGTTTCTTTGTTTCTCGGTACGCTTGAAAAGACACCTTAATATGGATGAGCCCCAGACAAAGAATCGTATTCTCAAGGGAATGACACGTGATCTGAAATGGGAAAACATTACGTCCAAAGTGGATTTGGTCTACTACCCCTGTTAGCTTTTTGCCGCTTGTGATCTATTCTCTCATAATAAACCACCTATAACATGTCTAATTGGTTTGTGATAGAACAGGCTCGACGCGGAAAGTTGTTTATATTGTCTTTACAAACAGACACCACGCAGAACAAATCTGAACCCATGCTGGTACAACACCTTTAAAAACATCTCAAAAAAGAATTGTCTTAATGTGCAGTCAGCTGGCACTAAAGGTTTCTCAAACCTTGAACTTTGTGATTAGTAAGTTAAGACATGCTGTTAATGTTTGGGGTTCTTGTTTTGGCACGATGGAAGTTAAAACTCAGTTAGTTTGCAGCATATATACTTATTTGTTAATGTTGTCGTGCAAATAAAAAGCCAGTTGTGGTCGTAGTCAATTCGCTGTTTTCTTACGACCCAGAAAGCATTTCGTTTTTTCCACTTGGGCGTATTTGTTTTCCAACTTCAAGGCACGTGTCATTCCCTTGGGTTTTATTTCTTTACTTCTCAGAAACGCTTGAGAATAACGTTAATATGGATGACCTCAAACAAAGAATCTTATTCCCAAGAGGATGACACGTGGTCTGAAATGGGAAAACATTACGCCCAATTGGATTTGGTCTATTTGAGGTGCACTTTGCACGAACACCGAATAGTTTTCAAGTGCAGTGAAGGATAACAAGCTATTGTATGTATGCAAAGGCCCCTCAAAGTCGAGAACAAGAAACCAGTGTGAAAAACTGTTTCGTTTAACATGACATGCGGAACAATTTCCCACGCAATCTCTGTCATGGCAACATGATGATAGTTTTTGAATCGCCTTCAAAAACTTGCAACATCACTTGTAACAGTGTTGCGCGAAAAATTGTCGTTGCGAATTCCTTGTACGGGACCTGCCACTGCGCTTCAGCATCACATCTTTATTTTACCAATTAATTGTTGATATAACTACACACTTTTTAAAGTCCTACCCTCTTAGAGCGAATTCAGCGAGTACTGAGATATCATGACACTTCCATGTGTAAGTAATTTAGTAGGTGACTAACTAGATACTTAACCACCCTTGACAAAACATGACTTAAGATCATTAAACCAGGATAAGAAATCCCCATAATTCTATGAGTTAATTATAACCATACATAGATAATCGTTTGTCCTTTAATACGAGACATGATAGCAGGGTGTGATGCTCATATCCCTATTGCTATCTTAAAAAGACATTTAAGATCAAGTATTGAGATCACAGCGTTCACTGAAAGATAAAGTTAGCGTAAATCAAAAACCACGTGTGAAAGGATAGTCCATCTGGTCTGGTTCCTTTCATATGTGAGAGAGGAAGACTTAGGGTCACCATTCATTGTTTGGAGTCGAAATTCACAGGAACTTAGCAATTATCTGCTAAAAACAACTCAATGTCCTTATCAGGAAAGCCAATTTCCTTAAAATCCCCCGAACACGAATAGTCTTCCAGTAAATCAATGTTTGGAAGACACACCTTTAGGTTATGTAGCATAGAGTTTTGTAAAAGTAAAAGTATGGCGGCTGAATTGAAACAAAGGTAATTTAATAAAAGAAATGGGTAACTGAACAAACGATTTTTTAGAAATAGAACTTTTTTAACGGTTTGTGAAAATGTCGTCAATTCAAATTAATACTAAATATAACCAGTTTCGGTTAAGATTAAAGAAATAATGGTTTAGCTTCATTTCTGAGCTGTAAAGTTGTCTTCCGAAGCAATGAAAAACTGAGAAAATGAAAGTGAATGAAGTACTGATAATTTTTTGCTGTGCTGTGTCTCTGTGTAGCTAGATTCGACGACGACAATGGTTAATGGCAAAGCAACAAAAATGGCATCTAACATATTTGAAGCCAAACGTAGAAAAATTGGCTAATATATACCTTACGATAGAATAATTCATCGTTGGACCGATATCCACTTATCTTGTGATGGTTTAAAAAAAATATCGTTAATTAGCGTGGGGGGAGGGAGGAGTGTTGCAAGTAAATGGAGGTTCATCATTTTTATGTACCTCAAAAGGAGAGGGATATCAAAATTGTTACAATCGTTTTGTGGTGGGTGCACAGGTGAGAGCCTGATTTCTTGCATCTCGCATGAGGATGGAGACGAAAAAAATCGTTATATTAAAAATGAAATGCACCCCAGCTAATAGACCTAATTCGCTTGGACGTATTTGTTTTCCCAATACAGGTCACGTGTCATTCCTTTGGGACTTTTTCCTTTGTTTAATGGTAACGCTTGAGAAGATACATTAATATGGATAAACGTCAAACAAAGAATCGTATTCCCAAAAGGTCTGAATTGGGAAAACATTACGCCCAAGCGAATAAGGTCTATTCAATTATTCACTTACTAAGAACCAAGAGACATCATGAATTTCTCTTGGGGGGAGGGGTGGGTGGGAAGGTTACCTCCCTTCTCCACTCACCACAACGAACTTCCCACTGCCCTCCCCTCCCCCAAACAATACCCAATAAGAAGCGAAGGGTGTCCCAGGTACTTTGAGGACCCCCTAGGTACACCATGTAACTTAAATCCTCAAACAATTAGAATGCTTCTATCGAAATCGAAATCAATTCTGTTTTAGCAGGTGACGCAAGGACATATTTTCCTACAACCATCATGTACTAATTTCTTTGAAAGTATGAGAAATCAGTCCAAGAAAAGAATTCGATTCTTTGCCATTTGATTTAAAAAGGCCCAGTTCAGGCGTCGAACGTTTGCAGTGCCGCGTCGAATCTAATGCAAATTAGTATAATCTTTTGTTTCTATCATTACCATCTCATTTACATTGAACTCGGCACGGCAAAAGTTCGACGTCTGAACTGGGCCGACTGACTGTATTAGAGAGAGTGAGAGAACGTGAGCGGTACCTTTTGGTGCACTGACTCGTGTCAGTTTAGAACCTTAGAACTTTAAGACTTTGATGTGTGCAGTAGAAGTGCTTCACTTTCACTAATTCAGTGGCATTAAAGATGGAGATAAACTCTTGAATTTTGTTCTGTCTCATATCAAAACCAATTCTACAATTTTATCACGTTGATTAACAGATGAAGTGATGATTCTGAACAAACAGGATACAACTAGATTCTTTCCTTCAGTTGCCATTTATGGTAAGATTAAGACTTCGGCAGAATACTTGTAGATTCAATTACAGAAAAGAACTGAGATTGGTTTAATGCAATGCAGGCATGCAGTGTAATCAAATACGTAAAATATAATCCTGCAGCAATCCAAGCCATGATGGCAATTCTCTTGTGTCTCTTGTTACTAATATTGAGATGCTCTTTTCATTTCTGGAGCTCATTTTGACACTGATGTTTGATTTAAGGGGGTTTTGGTCACGTGACTTATTAATGCAAAAGGCCTATCGATACGATTAAGAATGTTCCATATAGCAGGATACTAAACTAACCAAAATATTATTTCAATAACAGTAACAGTGATGACTAGTTTAAATTTTACAGTATTTTGACTGTCAAATTTGATTATAAGTTAAGTGGGAAACTTTTTTAGGAACTGAATATTTTTCTCGGTTCAGAAAAATGTTGCTTAAAACTGATTCCTTACATAACAAAGTTATGATAGAAAGATTCCTTGAACTGATAATCTTAATGTATCTCGAATCACTGAGAAACTCCTGAAAACCTTAAGGCATAAAGATTTTCATATGAACTAATGGAATATGTGTATCAGCTCATCTTGCGTGTTCTGGGGGTGGCCAACAAAAAGAAGAGGCATTTGTTCCTGACTAGTGGCTTGCTGCAATTGTTTAAAACCATAAAAGTATATGTCACAGAATAGAAATCAATTAGAGCTCAATGTTAAGTCAATATACAAGATGATGTGATATATCAATAAGCTCAAACAAAACAAAACAAATAAAGTTAAATAAACAAAACGGGATAACGAAAATGGACAGAGGTTCACTCTATGAGCTACATAAACAGATTCGTGCTAGTGATAATGGCTTCTTGAATTTCCCTTTCAATGGAATTTTTATGTCTACATTAACGGAGGAATTCTGCCACGAAGTTAATCCAGATTTCACCTTAGAACTTATAGCGGCTGATTCAAAAACTTTAATGAAATTATAAATTGTAAGAGTTTTATAATCCAGAACAATGGGGGATCATCCTACTGTTTAGAATTGTGCCTGAAACGTAGGTCCTAGTGTTACATTAGAGACTCACATTCTTTAGATTCCAGAACACAGCATAGAGAACGCCGCGTTGAACCGAAAAAGTATATGCGTTTGGCAGATGTCTCCCTCAACCAGCTTACCAAATTGCCTTTTAAGTACTACCAAACAGTGGAAAGAAGGTAGTTTTTGGTGTGTAAACGGAAAATGCCGTTGTGGTTCACATCCAGCCAGCCAATGATGGACGTTTTGTGCACATCTTTGAAACTTATTATAAACTAAGACTGTCCACGGGAGCATTGCTATGAAAACGATACCTTAGGGTGGCACGGGTTTGCTTATTCAGGGCTTATTCGACCTTAGGAGAGTTCCAGGTTTGTAGACAGAAATGGCTAAATCAAATCAAAACAAAGAACTGTATCCCAATTGTAGTTCGAAATTATAGTTCTCCTTATGAAGTGATGTATGTTTGCCCTCTATGAAACATCAATAGTTATAAGTGAATCGTATGTCTCACATTGCCTCGGGACACGTCGGACGTCACTTTTCAAAACCATCCAATTTAATGCAGTAACTAAGATGTTACGCTTCTTGGTCAAAGCTTGTTTGGGTCCGATTGATAAAAAAACACTTTACCAAAAAGGTTTCGCCCAGTTTCCAACATCAAATGAAACGCCGTCCTTTCTGTGGGCTGGTTTGGTTGATTGTGGTTTGTGTCTTCCATTCATGTGGTTTCCCTATCACCTCCCAGTATCTCTAACCCATTCATCATTTTCTTGCCGAAGCAAATCGTTTATTAATTCAAATAACGAACTATCCCCCGTAGTATCAGAGAAATAGTTTTCCCAAGAACACTCAGTAAGGAAATGAAGCAGGACACGATTCTTGAAGATTGTAAAGGTCCTTCCTCATAAATTCAGACTGCAGACTGTTCAAATTTGTACAATATCCTTATACATAATTGAGGAGATTTCCCTTTCCCCAGTAGAGATAGGAGTGCAGATAGAGAGGAGAGGTAAGAACCCTCAACAAGAGCTAGAATTTGCTTTTTTAAATCTGTGCAAATCTTGGGAAACCAGCTGATGAGTTTTAAAGAATGTTTCCAGCCCACTACATGAGCAATCAGAAGGACTAAGACTAAGAGAAAATTAGAAAATAAATGCAGTTATTCAATGATATCGATCCTTGTTTTAATGTGCTGTTAGCGTGCATTGGACATGCATCATATACAACAGTTTAAGACCAAAAATACATTTTAAATACCCTTAATTCCCCTGTGCAATGCCAAGGATCACTGAAGAACCATATGAAAACTCTTCCAAACACATTACCACGAAAAGTGCCCTCGCCTTAGATCGATAACTGCACTCAGTAAAAACAATCTCGTTCAACACAGGGACAACCCAAGTTTGTCTTATGATAATAAAGATAAAACAGTTAAAACAAGTTTGACAATACAAGGTGGAAAACAACAGTACATTATCTGAATAAACAAGATTTTCATGTTGGCCACCCGTGTATGGATATAAGGTGGGTCTCTTTAGGGAATTTCCAACACAGCAGGACTCAAATAAGCATGAAAGCACGAAGACACGATTCAAATAATCTACTTTACTCCTGCGCATGATGGTAAAATAATTAGGTCTTGATGACTTGTGCTGTTGGACATGTTTATGAGGTTATGTTGATGCTTGTATAACGGAGTGTCTATCATAATCAAAAGTTTAGCGAGCAATAGAGGCTGCCATGGTCACTCTGGTCTGAATAATTACTGACACCAGTAGAATAAACTCATTAGACCTGCCTATGGAAGTGTTGAAGGGAATTTGCCAAGCAGTTAATCTAGACACAGGAAGTTTTCTCAAACAAGGTTATCCCGAAGGGAATAGAAGTCTTGAGGATACTATGAAGCAGCAAAAAAACTTAGAAAACTTTCATCTTAATAACTAAACCCTGATCCCTGAATCCCATGATATCCAAACATGTATGCAGTACGTACTGACTAAGAGAATGTATCTAACGAGGTTTGTGGTTTTAATTATACTTAGAATGACAAGAAACCTAGCCAAACCTGTAGCTAAGTTTGTGTGTGTGTGTGTGTGTACAACAACTTCATTTTTTCCACGACTCACAACGAAACTACGGTGAAGTTTAGAATAGGAAACTGAAGACTCATGCCTTGATTATGTCTCACACTAATGCATAACAGTTGTCTCTGCTTGAAATTTCAAGTCAGTGTAGGAATTAAATAACTCGGCTTGTTACAGTCAACAGATGAATCTACGGGTGTACGAGGAAGGGGAACAAGGCCCTTCTCTAAAATCAGTGTTGTAGTTTAAGGCTGAGAAAACAAGAAGAAGTACTCACAGAGAAATGGCTGGCCAAAACTCAAAGAAAATACCGAACGATAGAATAACTTTATATCAGGATTATCGTGATTTTGCACAGGTTTTTTTCACATTAGCGCAGGGCAAACATTTTTATTGACAATTATCTAATTACAAGTGAACATATTTGATGCTTTCACAACTGGAACGCTCGATTGACTAGATCAAAAATTAGCTGACAATAAATTAGACTTCCTTCCACTAATCAGTCAGAGTTTTATGATGTCTCTGAGAAGATTCACCGGAAAGGATAGTCCTAATATTTCTAATCATGGAAGTATGTACAAAAATGACGGCAAGAAAGCACCGATTGAACATCAAGTAACAAATCTGTGTTGTGTTGCGCTTACAACAACTGCAAAAAATATAATAACGTTAACTTCAAAATGAACACCTATATTTCCTACAAAATGTACAGTATGTGCACAATAGGGACTCTGTTTGATCTTTCGCGTGCTCTATCAAGAACTTAGATTAGATGGATTGATAATTTGAAGTGTTCAAATACAAAGCTCATTAACAAGCGAAATAAAAGACAAAACAGATGAGATATTTTGAGTTTAAGACCATTGAAGAACATCGTTCATCCTTCGAGTCTACTCCATAAGTTTGGTCGCTAGTTTGAATCTTATTCCGACACTTGCAATACCAATCCATAGTGATGTGTTTGTACTGAAGTCATTATAGAATTTCAGAGTATTTTGTCTTTCCATATGGAATTGTATGTTCATATATTTATAAGATAGACTAAGTATTTCCGATGACCTTCAATGCACGTAGAACTGCTGTGATTCTAAAACGAAACAGCCCAGCAACTCAACAGGGAGTATTTCGGTCGAGCACGTTAAGCCCGTTAAGGTAAGTAATATCTCGGGTCCTATGACTCTGTTTACCAAATGTACCACACATCATTGCTGCTGAAACCAAGCTCCTTCCATTCTCCATACACTGAATGCGTACGAGAGACGCTCATGTGCAATAAACGACGAACTCAGTGCAGATCCAGGGTGTTTCTCGTTGTTTCCAAGGACTTGACATAAGAAATCGATATATCGTGCGGCAAGACGGAGAGTCTGAATCTTAGAAAGTTTATCTGATGGCAAAGTAGGAATGATCTTTCTCAATTTGTGAAAAGCGTCGTTCAGAGCTTGAGTTCTCTGTCGTTCGCGTACATTCGCTATAGTACGTTGGTCATTCTTACCGGTTCCCCTACGAATTCTATTACCGTTATTCTGCTTCTTGTGCCTTTTTTTCTGTTGGCTGTCGCCAGTAGTATCTTGTAACCTAGGAAGTCCCATACTCAAAGCTCGCTTTTCTCTGCTCTTCACGCAGACAGCTCCAAAGGTTCCAAAACGATACGATCTCAGCGAGACGTTGACTTCTTTCAACTGAAAGCAAGGCGGTGCGGATCACAAGACGGTGCGTTACGTTCACGCGGATCGACGTTTGATGCTATACTAACGAAAAGCAACCCTAATGTATGTCACCTTTGTACTTAAATAAACACCGCTATCGACTTTCCTCCGGACAGTCACAGACTAATTAAAATGCATATAGCTTTCCGTGTGAGCCAATCAGAACGCAAACAACGCTAGATACTTTAAATTTAATTAATGGCTAGTCTTATCTCACGTAATTGGCAATAAATGTGATATTTATAAACAGTTTCGGCAAGACAAGGTGACAAACACTCAAAAAAAGCCGCGACAGGGCCTATCTGTCTTCACTCGTAGCCTCAGGATGCGGCGTGTAAGGACTGTCAAGTAAACGAAATTTTCGGAAACAAAACGATGCTTCAGAAATCGCCCAAAGGATCGCAGTGTGTGTGGCTACTTTTGCAAGATATCTTTAAGAATTACTGGAGTGCCTGTAAGCGCTAAATATCCTATTTCATGGGCGTTTTTCTTCTCATATTTTTCTCTGATTCGTGTCGTCGTCGTTTCTATAGACTCCTAGGTTCACTAACTGGTGATTCGATATCAACGAACCAAGAATCCCGCCAAATTACTCGATCAAATTCTTCGCGTCCGGCACTGTCTCTGGCTTGGCAAAGTTCTCCGATTAGATATAAGGTTGTGAGCTGAAAGATTGCAGCAGATCACTTACCGAAGCACTTGAAAGGTCAACAGCGTTCGCCCTATATTTCACTCCGTATTTCACACTAGAAGATCTGAACCGTATGTTACTCTTACTTTAAGTGCTCGAAACGCGCGCTTTTTTGGATAAATACTTATAAGTGTTCGACAGCATCAAGTATGTATCGCGTGGTCCAAAAATGGCGTTGAAATATGTCTCCGGTCGGTTTGTTCAAAGACAGATTGCACGGGTTGTCAGGAACTGAAAGAACATGCGAATCAGTATGAATACCTCGAAATCTGTATGATAAATTTTTTTTTTCTGTTGAAAATGTACGTGGACTTTTGTTGTTGCATCCAAAATTAATTGCGACAAAAAGGAATGAAAGACAAGGAATTCTTCTTCTCCTTTTTTTAATTTTAATTCCTGTGATGTTTTCCCTTAGGCAGTATATAGTCAACTCTTTCTGGCGATGTTTTGTTTTTTACCGAGGGTACGATTAACCGCAGCGTACTTGGACATTCCTAGTGTAAACTTGCGCCAAAAAATAAGAAACACGACTTGTTTCGTGGCAGGCTGGTGTAAGATACACTGGTATTGATTTTTGTTATTGAATCTACACGAACTGCACGAGACCGGTAGCAAGCAGCATAATAGGACCAGCTGCTAAAGCAATTAGGAGTTCGCTGTGATTAACTAAACAAACTACTGTACTATCTCAGTAAGATAATGACCCAAATTAGCCTATCAATAGAAATGGTCCACTAGTCTAGCCTAGTCTTTCTAGTTCCTCTCATAAGAGCAGGATTTTCAAGTACATTTGGAAACAAAAAAAGGAATATCGAAAATAAATACAAAGATATAAAGTTTTCTTCAATTAAATGATATATTTGGATATTTGTAATTCTTTTTTCGCTTTAGATTGTCGCTCATTTTTAAACTAACGAAACTGAATTCTTACCTTGTCATATGTACAATCTGTGTGTATCGTACACAAAATGATTCAGCCTAGTTTTGCTATTCGTGAATGAAATGGACATTCAGTCTGACTATGTCATTCACATGCCTCTAAAATGGAAATATAATGATCCTAAAGGTTGACCTTTGCACGGTTTTTCATCTCAATTATGTGCAAACAATGACAAAGCTAGCTTGCCTACCAAAGCTCCAGGCAACCACAACTGGGGTCTGTTGTATCACGATACTGAATGTCTTCCTTAGATGTAATTGGTTTGTTATTATAGTATTGGTCATTTGTGAACTTGTGTCCAGTTAATTCAGCTACTATTCTAGATCTGTTCCATTCGTGCGCAAGCTAAAATGTTTGATCTTCAAGGAAATTGACAAAAAGGGTTAATGTTTTAGAAGCTACAGTTGATTGTTTTATCACGTTTTCCTTATTTTCTTATTAGTTTTAGCTTGTTAGAGTAGTTTTCGTGACATTTTCTTTACGTCGTCCTTTTTTTTCATTTTGAGTTCTTTTTACTGAATCATGCATGCGGCGAATGTTGAAACCAAACAGCAAGATACAGAGCATACCTTCCGATATAACTATCAATGATATACAATTATATAATTATCCTGTGATTCCCGCGGCGCATGACAAGGATTCTAAGCATGCAATCTGAGAAATTTTCAATCAAACATTTGCGATTTATCTGTTCACGAAAATTGTAAACTAATTGAAAAAGATAAGATATCTTGAGCTTGAACAGTAGCATATTTCACTTACAACACCGCGCCACAGAAGCCAACTACTCGTCATTCATCACAATTTTCACAGAAGAAAATGAAAAGAATAACTCTTTTTTTTCCTTTTAACGGCCACGTGCCTCGTCACTACTCACCTTTTCACCCGCAACAGGAGACCTTTTGATGACAATGGGTTTCATGTGGAGCACTCAGGTCAAGTGAGCACGATGATGATGCACTGTACTGTATGGTCTTAGAGCTTTTAAAAAGAGCCATGTACACAGTATGTATGCGTGCACGGTAGAGCAGATTTCGTATGACTGTGAAAAAGTCGCGGCACGAACACGGCGCGGACACGGTCAAGGCGCGGCAAGGAAT
>JAAAQI020129811.1:0-13790 GCA_011800005.2 Stichodactyla mertensii | reverse complement strand
GGAGATTTCGGCTCCAACACCGCTATCCATAATGACCAATCAGGGAGCTCGGCCGAAGCCTAAAGGGAGAGGTTAGTTGGCCCCTAGACCATGAAAGATTAACCCCTTACTGTGATCAGCGACAATCGATGTATCTCCCTGAGAAGTAGTAGTACTTTGTTGCTGTCGTTCCATGTGGGAGGCGTTAGGAAAGCTAGACATGCGCAGAACATAATATACAGAGCATGTGCATCGTTCAGCTTTTGTCATTAAATACATTTTATACTGCTCCAGGATATACTTCGGTACTATTCGAGACAACAGCGTTTGTGCCGTTAATTCTTAATCAATACTTCCGATTTATAAGCTATGCAGGCACTAACAGTACCAATGGTTGGGTTATGAAGAATATTCATAAATCACTCACGTAAAAGTCATAACTTATCACTATTTCATTGCTACGTGATCGCATGAGAAGTTCCAAGCATGATTTTTTTTCTACCTCGGCCGTCAATCATCAAACGAAGTCTGGTATAAGCATCGATGTTTTTTCTGCACTACTTTCGGCAAAGAAAAGTGTATTAACTTCTTTGAGCGTTGAAAAATCGATTCTTCTGTGAGAATTTCTTCTGATTGTGTTTATTTTGTAACTGGATTATTTCGCACTTTTCTTTCGTAAGTATTATGAAGATTGGCTTTAAAAGCCTACACTTAGGAACTTTGTACTATTAAAACTGAAGACAAAAGACCCGTAAAAGCCAGTATCGCTAGAGTGATCTAATGAGTAATGCATCTAAAACGCTTCCTGATCGAGCTGGTACTTTATTCCGTTTTCGTCTACGATCAAGCAATTTATCTTTTTTTTTTTACGTGCACCAGCAATTATCATTGTCATAGTAACCAATCCGTTGTCATGGTGAATTAAATTAATAAATGTAATTTTTTCCGACAGTTGAACAGCCCTCTTTACTTTGAGCGTAATGATTTTCCACTTCCAGATCACGTGTCATTTTGGTAAAATCCAGATTTAAAGTGCTTCTTACGCATATGACAATTCTCAGTAAATTAAGATTCTACACGAGGTGAACTATTCAATGAACCCCCAAAAATTATATAGTTTGAGCTAGTGATGGGTCTTCAAGTCATAAAGGTTTTCCCATTCCATATGATGTGACGTCAAGGAATTATCATTTAATATCCAAAACTATACAGAGACGGATAAATTCTGAAAGCATCTTCGTTTTACCCCGTGGCTCTTAAGCAAAAAAGTTGTTAATTAGTTTTTGTATAGCATTCAGTGGTTACAGCAAATAAACATGAATAACTCCCTTGACGTCAGTCATTAGCAGATGGAATGGAAAAACCTTTATAACTTCAAGACGCATCATTCAAACTGTAAGTTTATTTTTGGCCATTGAACAGATCACCTCGTGTAGAATCCGTACTGACAATATTGTCAAATATGTCATAGGTACTTTAAACTAAGTGGGCGCTAGCTCTGCTACGAAATTTGATGGTAACTCACACCTGCTTGGAGAAGTTTTGATCACGTTACGCTTGATTCAGCTTCACTCTTTCGTACAGAGGAATCAGAGCCGGCTCCATATCTAAACCGCATTACCCCCTTACGAAAAAGATAACTGTTATCTTGACGTGGTATAATCTTGTCATAGTTCCGAGATGCGGCTGTTTTTTTTTATTAGCTAAAGATTCGCAAGCTCAGAAAAACACTGTCAAGTTGACAAGAATCGTAGCTAACTTATCTTCCTGTCAAAAAAAAAAAAAAAAAAAAAAAAAAAAAAAACCCGGACGGGGATGACTTTTGTAAAGGAGAGGAACCGCTCTTCATCTCAGTACTGAAGACAAAAAAAGTTTCAAGCTACTACAGCCGTATTCTCTTTCACAAACAGAAGAACTCCGGCAAGACTACTGATGGCTAACGTACTCTTAGAAGACATTATAAACCAGTGTATTTTGTTTCTATCGATTTCAGGAATCATAGCAAACGTCTTCGTCTGTCTGCTTGTGCTGAATTCAAAACAGCTAAGGACATACGTCAATGGATTTTTGATCTCTCTTGCAACTTCAGACATTCTAACCTCCACGACCTTGTTTGTGTATATCTCGTTTGATGGAAAACCAAAGACGAAGTTTGAACGAGCATTAATCAAGTATCTTATCTGTGTGACAACAGCATCGGAGATTGGAAACTTGTGTGCGGTTTCTTTTGAACGATACCTGGCTGTAGTCAAACCTTTGCACTACAAGACGAGAGTAAAAAAGTACTTTGTGTGGATAGTAACAACTGTTTGGGCTGTGTCTCTGCTAGCAAGCCTGCTCGTGTTCCTTCGCCTTACAGACGTAAGACATTCTGATTTAAAGAAAATGTACATTGTTTTTGTTCTAGCATTTGTTGTTGCACCTTTTCTATTTATGATAACACTGTACATCAGAATTTATGTTGAACTTCGGAGACAAAAAAGACGCGTTGATATTCTAAGGCAAACACAGCGACAACCTGTGAATCTTCGCAGAAACAGGGAAGCCAAGGTAGTCAAGATTTTTTCTGTCGTGGCTTCGCTCTACGCTGCCAGCTGGATTCCCGCCATTGCTCAAGAACTTGTGAAAAACATCCAAAATTTCAAACTTTCCGGAAGTGATTCAAGTTTTGCTGTTCAGTTATTCGTTGCTGGCTCAATGGCTTCATCGCTGGCAAACCCTTTCATTTATTCGTTTGCTAAGCAAGATTTCAAACTCCAAATTCGAAGGATTGCCCGAAACATGAGGAATAAATTCTGCAATCCGTTCTTGAGCACGGAAGCTTCTTTATTTTCAGTGCCATCTTCTAGCAGGAGAATGACTCGTGACACAGTTAATATGAAAAGATCTTTTACACTATTTCCCTTAAATAAAATTCAGAATAAGTAACTAATATCAATTGGTCTAAGTATTGCGAACTCAAAGGTAAAGATTCTGTCTGAAGAGGACTACAAAAACGCAGACACAATGTCCGAATAGACAGAATTTAAATTTGCAAATGCTCGGTTCTTTTCCATCTTTTTTTAAGGGAAAAGAAAACAGATGGCCACAACACATGCAGCGATGCTTGTTACCAATAAATATTTTGTTGGATCGATCGTCACGCAAAATCAATTTCTTTTTTATCGACTTAAAACACTTTGTAAACAAACCTTAGCAATTCCAGAAACAAAAAATGTTTCTGAAACATTCCAGAGTCTTTTTTTTCCGTCAAAAGGAAATCTTTTCCCCCCCAAATGTTGCGCGCGCGCCGGACCAAAAGAGGCTCGTTTCCAAATGAAGGTTGAAACAATAACGGAGTTCACTAGAATTATTTCTGGAATTGTTAGTTTTCTATAAGTATAAAATATTAGTTATTATTTATTTATTTATTTATTTATTTATTCATTCATTCATTTATTCATTCATTTATTCATTTTCTTTTACTTTTTAACTGAACTACATTTGACAGCGCGCAAGTATAAATAGTTTTTTAACAATTGTTTCAATTGTTTTGAGAAAGTGTTTTTATTACATTTATAAATGATATAAACACTTGAAAGTTCTTAGCCTTTGCTTTTGAGATGTACTATTAATAGAGTAGATGGCTTGCACTGTGAGTCAGACAAAATGAAGCAATAAATTTCATTTTATCCAATCACATTGTTTGGTGATCCACTACTTTTGTTTTTTTAAAAAAAAACTTATTTCAAAAACATTGTCACAGCCAAGCAATAAGGCAAGGCCTCAAGGCAGTAATAACTTTCAGTAATTCATTCATTTCAGTAACACGGTTATGCTACCCCCAAATTCAAATACGTTTACTTTATGGTCTCAACTTGTCGTTTCTTGCTTTTGATTGTGACAGCGTTTTTGAAATAAGTGTATATTTGAAAATGACATTAACAAAAAAAATGAACTTTTTAAATAAACTTTATTGAAAAAATGTGCGAAGACATATAAATAGATATAGCCACCCACGTTACAATCTTTGAACAGGCGAAAAGTAAAATGGCCAACGACGAAGCGCTTTTATATTTGGTTTGATGTGAAAGGGTTTTTCAAGTTCTTCTAAGGTAACAAATTAAACTTAAATATTTTGCATTTCAATCCCTCGAGTTTTTTTAAAACGGCAATAATGGGAAATGCAATAAGATAAATAGAATTTAAAAAAATGACGGAATGGAATTAAAAAGGAAGGTGAAAAAAGGAAGATAGTTATAACAAATAACAAACAAAAGCTAAGGGAACGATTAGCGCGGTAAAAAGAAAGTAAAAGGTATTATAATCTTCATCTTTATCTAAAACTATTGAATGGATCTCAACATGATTATCACATATGGCAGACTTGTTCCGTAAATCATACATAGCAAAAACAACAAGTCAAGTTTTCACTTTGATGCTCCATGCAGTCTAATTGGACTTTTAAACGCAAAATTCGCAGCTGTAAATCCCTTATTCTTCCCTATAAAGTTTATAGAAATCTCCCATTGATACCTATAGTGGACCATTTTAAATTAAGACTGACAAATATTGGAAGAGATGAAGTCAAAACAATAGGCCGGCCCAATTAGCCACCCGGTACCGGTACATACCCCCTCTATTTCTCGATACTGGGTGTCTGTACTAGTGACTATTTCTACACACAAATACATAGTATAGCATACAGTCAGACTGGTTTAGGTAGTGGGTACTGGTACATACCCCCTCTCCCTTCAAGTGTTCCTTGAATTGCTCGATACTGGGTATCGCTGTGGTTCTGCCTGACTATTTCCATACACAAATACATAGTAACCGTAACTAACAGGTTGCCAAAAACTCAGCTTGGGCTCGCTGTGGTTCTGCCTGGGGACGAGGCTGGACGGACGGCCTGGTACCATAGCATTTCCCGGCAGACAGAATCAAAAGAAAAAGGTTTTCGTCTCCATGAGGTTCAAAAAAACTAATAATAAATTGATTATTTACTAGCTCAACGACATTATGAAGACACATCTCACTTCAGCAGGTATTATTCGTTTCTATATAGTGCTTTTCTCCTTTTTAATTTAGTATTTTAAGCGAAAATTTGTGAACAAATGTGGGTCTTTTTGAACAAGTCGATCAATGACTAAGCAAAATTTGGAGTAAAACTCAAAAACTATTACGATTTTCTGATTAGATAAAGCTAATTTATAAAGCAGGTATTAGTTTATTACCTGGGAAATAGCTATCTGCGTTGTTTCGTACTCATTTTTCAAAACGATCGCAGTAGATGAGAGATTTTAAAAGCACAAACTTCTGACAGCTAGTTAACATTGTTTGATCAATATTCACGTTTGTCACGTTATGCGTAAGCTTAATGCTACGAATACAATCAAGAGTAAAGTTCGTTAGATATAAGCTCTTTTGAAGACAGTGAGAGTTATATTAGCAATATAAATGAATCAAGCTTATGAAACTAAAAATAACTATGTACGGGTTATTTTAAGGTCATATGTACATGTATGCTAACAGACATTTGATTCATTTTATCTAATAATATAATATTTAATGAGGAAGCCTAACTCGCATTCGCGACTTTCAGTAGGGCCCTAAGATTGTCCTAGCTCAATAATCACAGAGTAAATTTTTAAGAACTGGAAATGTCTTTAAACTGTTATTAATCTCAGCTTACCCATAGAGAAAGATAATGCCATGGGATCCCCTACGGTTGTCACATACATTACATTGTCCAGCTGCATTTCTAGCGTGGTTGGTCCTTGTGGTGTAGTGGTTAACACATCAGACTAGTAAACTGAAGATGTGGGGTTTGATTCCTGCCAGGGGCTTAATGTTATTTTTCTCTTTATCCTTTCTATCTATATACACACTGAATGCATTCACTTTACATTTACTGTTATTAATCTAGTTACAGTATTTAGTCTTGTGACTCCCCTTTTTCACCATCCCCCTCCCCTCCCCTCCCCTCCCCATGGACCACACATACCCCACAAGCCTTGCTTACTTCCATATTCATCATTTTCCATCTCATTTTTCAAGCTGGTATAATAGCTCTTCTTGAAGAAGGAGAATCAGAATTAAAGGTAGTTATATTTCGTAAGGTCAATCCAGAGATATTACAGCAATTTCCAGTATATGAAATGTAACATTCCCCATGTATATTGGAGTTTTACTGCCCTCTACAGTAATGTAAATTAACTTGGTTACTCTGACACTTAAGATTGATGGCAGTGAAAAACCTAATTGACTGATTGACCCCTAGCCGTTGCATGGTGTAAATGGTAAAAAAGTTCAGATGTTGTCTGACTGCTGTACAAGTATGCTAACTTTTGAACAAATTATTGACTTGAATTATAAATTTCGTCTCTCTAAATAAAACCAAAATCTTGTTATTCAAACCTAATTCAAAATGCCCTTGCTATTTTTAAGGAGAAAAACTTATCAAAATATGTTAAAAATTTGTTCAAAACTTAGTGCATTTGTATGGCAGTCAGAGAACAATGTCTGAACATTTTTGTGACTGTAACACAATGTATCACAAATTACACCATGTAATGGCCAGGGGTCAATCAGTGAATTCCATATTGTTGAGTTTGAAAAAGCAGATTATCCTAATTTAATATTGGAAATTGCTGAAAAAATGCTTTTTTTGTAAACAGATTAAACAGAACCTTAATTGTACCAAAATTTTAGCATTTGTATTTGTTCAACCATCTGACCTTAATTTATATTTTTCTCAATTAATTTTATCCTGATGCTTAGCTTGTTTAGTCCTTATGATTATTATTTTAGGCAGTGGTACTTATTTTCTTCTACGTCACCTTGTATATTGAAATATTATAATTTTTTGGCAGATAGAATAAAGTTTGTTGTTGTTCTTGCTCAGAAGAGTCTTGTCTCATGTTCAGTAGCTTCAGATTAAAATTTTAAAATGTCATCATACAGGTTTATGCTCTGGATAAATTGAACAGTATTGTGGATGACTTCTGGGCAGAAATTTCTGAATCAGTTGACAAAATGTAAGTATGAGGTTTTGGAAACTTTTGATAATGTGGATGTTACAGTATCTTGTCCAAAAATACAGTTTATAAACAGGGACCGCGGAGTAGGGGAGGCTGAGGGGCTATAGCCCCCCAACAAGTTTTATATATTAATACCAAGTTATCCTTCGGTGGTAGTTAGCCCCCACAATCATGGTCATTAGCCCCCCCAATAAAGATTACGCTCCGCAGTCCCTGATAAAAAGTGTAAACTACATGCTACTAAGTTCTACTGGATGTGATGTAACTTGCCCAGACAAATTTACATGCCAACTTTTTGCATTATAGTGAGGTATTATATGAAGATGAAACATTCAAACATAGGCAACTATCAGCATTAGTGGCTTCCAAGGTGAGAAGAAACTTTATATCTCAATTTTGATTTTGATTTTCAACTTCTAAAACCATCTTTCCTGTTTGGATTTAAAATTCAATATTTTTCTTTACATGTTGTTTTTTTAATTTTCAGGTTTACTACCATCTTGGAGCATTTGAAGATTCATTAACGTATGCACTTGGAGCAGGAGACCTATTTGATGTCAATGGTCATTCTGAATATGTAGAAACCACAATTGGTAAGATAGAGCAGTTATCCTATTCATGAAGTGGAAACAACATGGGAAATACTTGGCTGTACTTTCAACTATGCATTGTACAGTTATAACATACATTTACAGGAAAACAATAGGATGCCAGTTGATTATAATATTCCCACTCAGTGTGAAAACCTCTCTAAGAAGTCATGGAAACTTAGTTCACAAGTCAAATAGATGTTTGTTGGTTGTGGTAATGTTCATATTCAAACTAAAATTGATACTTCAACCCTTTGGTTTTTCAAATTTAATTACCTTGGCAGTCATCATCAGGGTTACAGTTGAAACTTGTGTCTTAAAACTATATATAATGTGTGTGATGGTTGTACATGCGTGCTACAGAGAAAAACAAGTAGCGTGAGCAGTTATTCAATGTAGTATTAATTTTAGTTTGAATACAGTTCACATGTCTTAAAGTTTTAATTATTTATCTCGAGTACTTTTCCTTAAATTTTGATTTAACTGTTTGCTTGTTTTCATTTTAGCAAAGTGTATAGATCATTATACTCAACAAAGACAGAAACAGGCAGAGAATCCAGAAGAAAAAGTTCTCATAGATCCTCGACTTGAATCCATAGTAAACAGGATGTTCAAAAGATGCTTTGATGACCATAAGTATAAACAGGTGTGCTTTGCTCTTAGTGTCACTTTTCTGTATGTGACAAGAACTTACGTTCACCCCATTTGTGGGAGATTTTCTGAGACTGTACATATATGCAATGTTTTCCCATTTCAGACCTCGTGTCATTCCATTTGTTTGAAGCTCATTTTTTAATGCATCTTCTCAAGCACTGGTGAGAAACAAAGAAACAATACCCAAGGGAATAACATGTGGTCTGAAATAAGAAAACAAATACGCCCGAGTGGATTTGGTCCATTAGTTGGCCATTTACACCCTGCTTTCCTTGATGTTGTTGCTGCAGCTGCTGGTGGTGTTTCTGCTGTTATTCTGGCTGCTGCTGTTGGTGCTGTTGTTGCTTATGATGCTAATTGTTGTTTCTGTTGGTCAGGTTGCTATTGCTGTTGATGATGCTATTTATTGATGTTAAAGCTGTTGTTGTTGTTGTTTCTGTTGTTCTAGTTGCTGCTGTTGTTGTTGTGGTGGTAGTAAACTAAATAGAATAAAATCCAATCTTCCAGGCTGTTGGAATTGCTATTGAGACCAGAAGACTAGATATATTTGAACAAGCAATCTTAAAATCTGTAAGTTTAACTACCAACTACATGATTATAATTCAGTATATGATACCTTTAATGTATGTGTGTGTGTATATATATATATAATCATGCTCAAAGTCTTTTATTAACATGTTGTTGATTTATTCTCTTAAGGATGATCTGTCAGGAATGTTACGATACAGTCTCAAAGTCTGTATGACCTTGGTTCAGAGTAGACAGTTCAGAAACGAGGTAAGATGTAAACCATCAAACAGTTTTAATGGTATCAATCCATAGGTTTTTCATCAAATAGCCTAAAACAGAATACTACATTTTCAACTTTGGTGTCTAGTACCACAGTATATTAATGCATAATGGTCATTCATTATGTGATGCAATAAATGTAATTTTGTTGTTAATTTTAGATCCTAAGAGTGCTAGTACAACTTTACTTGAACCTTAAAACACCAGATTATATCAGCGTCTGTCAGGTATTAATGCTCTGTGCACAGATAATAGGACAATAAGCGTAGCAAGGGACGCAAATGGCACTACAAGGGCGTAAATAAACAATATGCCCTCCAAAAGTCATTTTATTATCATTATTATCAATAAACAAGGCCAAACTATAAGTGGCTAAAATCCATTTGATGACAAACCAAAGTCCAATCACCAGTAGGGCCGATAATGTCATTATCAGCACGCTCGAGTTATTTGCGGCCCACTGAGCGTGTGTTTTCAAGAGGGCAGTTTTCTGTTTGGCCGCGTATATTGGTAATAATAAATAACAAAAAATTGTAGTTGTATATTAATAATTCATTTTTTTGTTAAATGTAAATCTCACTGAACATTCTTCTCTTTCAGTGTTTCATATTTCTGGATTATCCTCAAGGAGTGGCTGATATTTTAGAAAAACTAATCAAGGATAATGAGGTATATCAATTAGACAACACAAAACCATGTGTCCATGGTGTCTGTTGACATGCACGAGAAAATATAGAGAATGATTAGCAAGCACAGCCCATGGGGAAATAGGTCATAGGTTTTTAGCCAATCAGTGTGTGTTATATTTGTATTATAATATGCACTTTAATGATAACTTAACTCCTGTCAATCCATTTCCAACCTGGAAAATCTTGATGGAAGCACAAGATGTATGGGTCAACTGCATTAACTGATACTGTAAACAAATAATAGAGCAGATTTCGTATGACTGTGAAAAAGTCGCGGCACGAACACGGCGCGGACATGGTCAAGGCGCGGCAAGGAACTTTGGAGTTCTAGAAAACATCAAGGTCACGGCAAGGCACGCTTACGGCAAGGACCGTGCCACGACTTTTTCACAGTCATACGAAATCTGCTCTATACACCTATTTCAAAAATCGTTGTCACAGTTGAAGTACAGTAACAGTCAACACTCCAAGGTCACAAAGGGTTTTGGGAATTCTTCTCATAAATCATGTTCACAGCACTGGTATTTTCCAAAATATTCAGTTCAACACCTGAACTAGAACTGTAGCTTGCCAGAAGTATGTCACAAACACATGTAACCAAAATATGCTCTAGATGAATTAATTTTGAAAAAAATACCAAAATCCTTCACAGTCTTGGAGTGTTGCCTGTTGCCTTCAGCTGTGACAACGATTTTTGAAATAGGTGTATATTTTGTTTGCTTTCACTTGTGTAGAAGGACCAGACATTGATGGCTTACCAAGTAGCATTTGATCTTTATGAGAATGCTACCCAGCAGTTTTTATCCATTGTATCAAGTGCATTACAAGCGTCTGTGCCTTTCGTGACTGGTATGTCTACTGAAAATAAAACTGAAAAGAATGGCAGCACAGAGAAGGAAGGGTAAGAAATGGAACCATTTATACTTAACTTGGCTCGTTAAAATTTCAGACCACATCACTCTTCACTTGAGCAAGATATGTCTCAAAAAACTATTTGTATTATCAAACCCCCCCCCCCCCCCTTCTACAAAGGGACTTACACATGGACTAACCTACCCTCCCCACAGCTTAAAATTTAATTTTCAAAGCTTTTACTGATTCCTGTTTGTTAGAAGCAAGAAGCAAGTGTGGTGTATATGGTTAGTGTGCTAACTTCTTAGTGAGAGGTCCGTAGTTCAATCCTTAGTGACCTCACACACTTGTTTCAACTTCTCTCTCTCTCTATTCCATGTAACTTTAGCTTAGTAGCTTTACAATACCCTTCACATGTAGCACTGATGGAAAGAGGGGATAAAGTGTACAAAGTTGGCTTCCATTGATGCCAGCCTCATAGTTGAAGGAGCTACTGATGTTAAATAAAAGTTACTTTCTTTACCTTTTAACATTTTTTACTACAGCGATGCACCAATGGAGACTGAAGAAACAGAGAAAAATGCACACACTGCAGAAAATGCTAAACCTGAAACTCCTCTGGTGAGACTTCACATTGAACCTAAGTCTTCAAATCCAAAAGAAATCTTCTATTTACCTGTCTGGCACCATTTCTTTTAACAGATTTTACATGTATCTGTATGGAAAACTCACATTTGCATATCATTTTGTTAACAGAGTGAAACTGATAAAGTTCTTCAGGATAAAGTCAACAAGTTGGTAGCCATCTTGGGTGGTGATACTTCCATTGCATTTCAACTGGAGTTTCTTATTAGAAATAACCATGCTGATTTACTTATATTGAAAAACACCAAGGTACATGTAATGAAGTATGATGACACTACAACACAGGAACAATAAAAAAACTTTATTATATAAACTACAGTGTTTTACAAGGATTTCTACCACTGAGAAATGTCGTATCTCAGCACATGTAAAAATACGATATTTTTCACATGTGAAAATATCAACCAATTGAAATTTTAGTATTCAGTGGTAGAAATCCTTGAAAACACTATAGTTTACATAATAAACAGAATAATACATGGATGCTTGGAGATATGGAATTTATCTTCTTGTGTTCAAATTTGATATCTCACTCATTTGCTGCGCTCACTCGTGAGATATCAAATTGAACACTCGAAGATAAATTCCATATCTCAGCGTGCCCATGTATTATTCTCTATATATTATATGAGAAAGGAATTAAAAAATCAAGATTGTCTTAAATGTCACTTACTCAACCATAGAATGCTGGACTGGTGGTTTGCTGATGCCAATCCTATCATCATAAGAGTACTGAGCATAGAAAGACAATCTTGATTTGCTTTTACTGCAAAGCTCCCAAATTATGGACATTTTCCAAGATTTTTGTCACACATGGTCATTCATACATTCATTCGTTCATTCATTAGCTTCCCAGTAAAAACCTAAAACCTAAAACCTCCCACTCCAATGCCTTTTGCATGCCCTAATAATTAGAAGCAACCTTAATCTTTTATCCCCAACACTTTATAGAAGCAAGTGTGGCATAGTTGGTTAGTGTGCTCCCTCCTATAGAGGTCTATAGTTCAATCCCCAGTGATGTCACACAATTGGTTTTGACTTCTCTCTAATCTGTGTAGCTTAAGCTTAAAATACCCTTAAAACAGAGCACTGATGGAGAGAGGGGAGTAAAGTGCACATCGATAGTAGCCAATTCCATTGATAGCAGCCAATTCCATTGATAGCAGCCTTGTAACTGAAGGAACTAAACTAAACTAAACATTAAAAATAGTTACCTTTACCTTTACCTTTATCCTTTAGGATGCTGCAAGAAACTCAGTATGCCACATGGCTACTGTTATTGCTAACTCCTTCATGCATAGTGGCACGACTAGTGATACGTTCTTACGGTAGGCTTCTGTTGGCCTAATTTAATTGTTTATATATCTGCCTTCCCTTTAACTTTGATTAAATGAATTTCATTTTTTAAAGTCTTTTTGGGCTGTGCTTCTTTTTGGTATTCCTTTTAAAGTTAGAGAGAGAAGTTTGAAAAAATGAGTAATAATATTCCTTTCAGAACTTTCTTTTGTGAACAGCCACCCAGTAGCAATTTTTATTAAGAAAAGATAACTGGGACGAAAATATTCCTTCAGGAACTTTATTTATTTATTGTTTTTTAGAAACAATCTTGAGTGGCTAGCAAGAGCAACAAATTGGGCAAAGTTTACAGCAACAGCTAGCCTGGGGGTCATCCATAAGGTATGTTAGATAATTTAATTAGGGTAATATGCACCCTGGTCAAAATATTTTCAGATGCAGTCAATAACTTAAGTCATTACCAACCTAACTAACATGGTAATGGTATTCTAGGGTCATGAACAAGATGCTCTAAAGTTAATGTCTACATACCTACCAAAGGATGGTAGTGGGGGAAGCGCCTACCAAGAAGGTGGAGGACTTTACGCATTAGGTATATGATGTGCTACCCCATGGATTGACACCTAACTAATGCTATCAACCCATCATTCCACATCCTGTTCATTAAGCATCCTATTTAAACATTATTTCAGGTCTGATTCATGCTAACCATGGAGGTAAAATAACAGAGTATTTATTACAGCAACTAAAGGAGGCAACAACAGATGTAAGTTTCAGTAGTATAGTGAGAGTTTCATAATTTCACTCTAAGCTTCTTGTTATTTATTCACTCTATCTTCTGTTTTTTGAGTCTAACTTAAATTTTCTTTCAAACTTAAGATGGTACGTCATGGGGGATGCCTTGGTCTGGGCCTTGCAGCCATGGGAACAGCTAAACAAGGTATGTATGTGTACTTTCTTGGCCTCTCTTGTTGACAGCTTCTAGGCTTTCTATGGGCGGATGTAGGGGTGGGTTCAAGGGGCCTCAGCCCCCCCCCACCCACCCACACACACCCCCAAGACCTGCTGTGGTCATTCATAGAGGTTTAATTAATGTTTTTTTTGCAGATGTATATGAACAGTTAAAGTTCAACCTTTATCAAGATGATGCTGTCACAGGTTGGTTCATGCTTGTTGTCTTTGTATTATTTCATGCAATCATTTTTTAACTCGTGGATATGCGAAGCATAGAAACGAGTTATTGTGAGGACTCTGGATATGCAAATGTGTCACTCGCT
>JAAAQI020129799.1:6766-29945 GCA_011800005.2 Stichodactyla mertensii | reverse complement strand
GGCAGCACCTTCTCCTCAGTTATTTTAAGACCCTGAGTGTTGGTCCGGCCGGGGCTTGAACCCACAACCTCCCACACAAGAGACCAATGCTCTACCAAATGAGCGAATCAGGTGGCAAATACATTTTATTGTGGGATTGGCACAATGGCACTGCCTGGCTCAAACACTGCTGGTGGGCTCATGTATTTCTGGAATCTGTCTAACAGATGAATATTTTAAATGACCCCCCCATCAATTTACATATTTTTACCTGATCCTCTGCATATAGAGTTTTTTGGCATGAGTCCTACATGTGACTCAAATTTTTAGCTGACCCCCATTTAAACCCAACGTTTTTAGGTCACCCCACTAATTCCCACCAGACCCCCTCCATTGGAATTTTTGCTAAATATTTTGTGTAGCCCCCCTTTTATTCCATAAAATTTTCTTTTAGCCCCCCTCATTTTGTCCATGTTTTGCATGACCCCCTCCAACATTTCATATTTTTTCTATGGCTCCCCCTTTCATAGCAAAATTTTTCAGGTGGCCCCCCACAAAACCACCAGCCCCCCCTCCCCATAAAAAATTAACACTCCCTTAGCCTCACCAAGTAAAGAGAAGATTAAACAAAGATAAAAATGTGTCCATATTACAACAGATCTCAGCGAACTGTCAAACTGAGACAAAAAACACGTCGCGATTGCATATCATAACGTCTACTGTCGCGCCTAAAAACGTTGATGTTTACCTCTACATTCCTTTGCAGTTTCATCCCTGGGAAAATGTTCGTTAGCAAACAAGGTATAACTTATAGCCGAAGAAAAGTTCCTATGGATGAATTTCGATCTCAAGTTATAGACTAAATTGTAGATATGGGCGGAGATATTGCTTCAGGTTTTTTTTTCTGGAAGTTTCAGTGAATTAGCCTGAATTAAATTGAGCATGCTCAGCGATTTTCCCACATGCAAACCGCAATGGAATTTAGAGGTAAACATCAATGTTTTAAGGTGCAACAGTTCGGTTCAGTTTGGCAGTTTGGCAGATCCTTTGTAATTAATGTCATTCACACATCTTCATGGGAAAAAAATTAAAACCATTTTATCTTACTCAACCATCTTCAATTATGATATTTTATTGTTTCATATTATACTGGTATTTCCTTGACTACCACTTCCCAGAATTCCATTATGTTCACTTATCAATCAATTTTTACCTCAAATGGCAAGAAAGTTTCCAGCAACAAAGTTTGTAAAGAGTATATCAACACTGTGTATACCAAACTATCCAGACAAAAATCTTCCTACAATCTTTGTGTATCATAATGGAGATATGAAAAAGCAATGGATAGGTCCTTTTGCTTTTGGAGGAATGAACCTTAAAATTGATGGTAAGTAGTTGTGCACTGACCAGTGCTTGCACAGGGTTTTGACCTGGTCATCACTCAATGAAGGGAGGCATTGTAGGCTGCTCAAAACTGCAAAACCACTAAGAAAATGGACAAAACCAAAATATCAAAATACCAAAACCAAAATACCATGTCAAGATACCAAAACCATATCTGGACCCAATATCTGAAAATAACACTTTTCCAACATAACTTTTGTATATTTTTGGCAGCCAACGGAAGCTGCAATACCTTATTTATTCTTAAATTTTACTTAATGCCAAAGCAAGGAAGGACAGAAAACACACCCGTTGTTATTGTGTTGCTGATAGCAGTGATTATGCAGGGCTGTAGCCAGACTGAAATGTGTACCAAGGCAATTGACCCCCGAAGGCAGGAGCAACTAGGGGGGTTTGGGGTCCGAAAAATTAATGATAATATCTAAAATTTTTACGGAGGCAACTACTGCCTCACTTGCCTCATTGTAGCTATGGCTCTGTTATGATACCACTATATTTTTGCCTTGCAGTTTTAGAATGGATGCTGTCAGAAGCTGGTGCTGTTGTCACTGATTTAGAAGAAGATCCAAGAAAGAAACATCAAATCCATGATGTTATGACATCTTCAATCAGACAGAGACCCATTGATTCAGATGATGATGATGATTAGATGGGATTATAAATATTTAAAAATTGTTTTTATAATTATCCAATTCTTAGCCAATTAGTAAAGGAAATAAAAAGTCTTACAACTATAATATTTTTGTAAAATGCATTAAGCTTTTATTATGAAAGAATGTGAGCCATTCACAACAGAGCTGGGCTCCAATCTAAGGTGAATTCCCAAAGATCAAATTGGAATTTAGAAGTTGGTTTTTGTGGAGGGAGGAAAACTGGGGAAGCTGGAGAAAAACCTTCGAAGCACAGGAGAGAACCAACAAACACCACTACTCACATGTAATAGCAGGTGCAGTAATCAAACCCGAGACCCCAGCGGTGAGAGGCAGCACATTAACAGCACACACCACCCATTCTTCCTATAAAAAAATTGTTAAATTATTATTTGAGAGTAATTTATATAATCCTAAAAAAACTGGTGATGTCTTAGATTCCACCTCTTCTTCCCCTCCCATTCTAAAATCTATTTTGAAAAAAGTAGGAGTTGCAATGCCTCATCATAAGTGGAGCTCCCCATTGATGCTATTTTCAGAATGACCATTGAGCTTTAATTTTTAACTCGTTACTATGCCTGCATGACCACAAATTCTCATTCATCAGCAAAAGTGACTCCTTTTGTCTTTAGATTCTCTATCAACATCATAGCTGAGAGGCCTATGTGATGTCACCATGGCCCTGGTAGAATTAGACCAATCCCAAGGACAGATCCAGAGGGGATTGCAGAAGGTTTGCGCCCCCTCTGATGAGCTACGAACAGTTAATTATGTACCATGTATGTTACACCCCCACCCTCAAGGTATCCTGGAGTGCACCCCCCCTCAAAAATCCTGGATCAGCCACTGCAATCCGGTTTTTTAAAGTAAGCCCAGTTAAAAATAGCATCAAAAGGTGTTTATGGTGGTTACTGAGCTAAATACAAGGGATTTAGGGGACCTCTTAGGGACTGGTCATTATTTAACGGTGGGGGGAGGGCCACTAATTTTGGGCAATGGTGTGTCAAAGAATTTTTGACCGACCCTAGTTGAGGTTCAAAAAAATTGTAGCCCTCTTCATTTTGAGGTTCAAAAAAATGAGACCCTCCCCCATGAAATTAAAAAAGAATTTCAATAACAAAAGTATTATAAAATCAGAAAAAAATTACTGACTTGATGAAGTATCAATGTTATTATTGAGTACTTAGTTAATGATAAATAAAAATAGGAGTAAATTAATTTTAAAACAAAACAGATGCAATTATTGAAAATAGTGCTACATTGTGGATATGTCATCACTGATGATTATGCTCATTCTTATTGATTTAATCTCAATCTTTAAAAGTTTTAGTATCTCTAATTAATTCCTATACAGGACAACATTCTTGCAATTACAAGTACCTCATCGGTTACTTTTTTGATATTTATAAATTCTAGATGCCGTTTCATACCTTATAGTTATAGATATTTTGTAAATTTTATACGATATATTTAAGAGTTAATATTTTAAGTTACTGATAAACAAAGAGCTTTTAAGTGTGACGTCACTCGAATGAAAAAGCGACTTCCGGGTCCAAAATGAAAAGCAGTTCTTTGAAGATTTTTCTTGCTTTTTTCTTCATAGTAGGAATTGGTGTACATGGGTCTGTTTATTACAGGTGGAGGAGGAATTGTGGATAAACGTTTTGGTTTTATTTTAGCGCATTTTCTGAAAAATTGGACCCCGAAACACGTCACAACTTAACAGCTCTATTGGGTGAGAGGTAATATTTAACAAGGCGCATAATCGTGTCTGAACTCGGAGTTGCTGTATTATATCTGTTGAGCTTTCTGCGTTAAATATTGTACTTGACTGACATCACGCAGTCTCTCGCTTGCAGATGGCATCGGAAACAGAAGAGTCTTGCTGCATAAAGCTTACTGAACATGTATTGAATTTTTACAAATAATTGAGGAAGGTATCTAGGAACATGATTGTTAGATGCATTGATTCATGTAATTTTTCGGAAAAAAAAGAAATATTAGAATATTAGTAATGGGACAATTAACTTCAATATTTCAGTTTGTCCATGGTTTGCAGTGGCGGATCCAGGATTTTACAGGGGGGGGGGGGTTCCGTTTCGTCAGAGCTCGGCCGCGCGCGGACGCATTCTCTCTTTTTTTTTTTTTTCAAAGGGTCTGGGGGTTCCGTGTAACCCATGGAACCCCCTCTGGATCCGCCACTGGTTTGTGTAACTGGCTCAAGATAATTTTGAGTGAGCAACATTTACATAATCTATGGTTTGGTGTTCAAGCTTGTATAGTTTCTGCTATACTTTGATATCAAACTCACGATTGAACGGCATGTTCTTTAAGCCTGAAGGTCGACTGAATAATTGCAGCTAGCTGAGACTTATTCTCCTATTAGATGGTGATCAACTCTATTAATTGTCCAAATGTCTTTTATTCAATTTGAAGTGAGTTGCTAGATGTAAGATGTACAGTGCCAAAAATAAAATGGTGACCCTCCCCCAATTCGTCTCCGGAAACTTGTGGCCTCTCTGGAAACTTGTGGGGTCACCAAAAACATGCAAGTAGAACTCAAAATGCACAGCCCCCATCCTCTGTCCATCTCAAAATTTTCTAAATGGTCTTCCTGTGTGTTTTAATTCAAGCGGTCAGCTGGCGCGGTCCCATAGGCTGTTTGATATCACGTGACTTGGTTCTTTGTGCTTCCTCTCCCGACACGTCTCCCCTTCAACATGGCTGCACGAGGTTAGTACGTCTGGAACTTCTCTTCCTTATCACTCCAAACCCTATTTTAAATGCCTATTGGCTGTCCAAAAAAACTTCTGTGTGTTTGGCTCGATTTATTTCCCCCAAAAAATTAAGGCTCCCGATTTGATAAAGCTCATTTGCACACGTGGAACACTGAGAGAAATCTTCCTTTTTCTCCAATCAAATGCTACAAAGACCGGCTTTTAATTCTATGATTTCCAACTTTACTTGAAACTTTATGGATCTTTCATAAAGACTGGAAAAGAAAGATGTTCTGAAAAGGATAACAATAGAATTTCCAGATCGGGGCAATAGTTTGACCCGTAGTAACATGGAATTGTTTTTATGTCTTTGTTCTTGTTTTGACTTCAGTTCATTCGTATTTTTGTTCAAGTACTCCAAGACACTCTAAACGTCATGTTCTTCGTTAAAAATCTTGTTCTCCTTAAATGAATTCCTCTACATAAATTACACAAGGAATATAGTTTTCTTTTATTTGTATTAATTTTTTTTACAACATGTATTGTAAAGATTTGTTTCATTATTGGCCATCAATTCATTATGATAATGTATAACATTTATAAAGTGTTATTTATTAAAACATAAGAAGAATTCAGTACCTTGCAGTCCTATATATTATGTACATTTTTCCTTCTGAAAAAGTAGAAATTATTTTTGGCTTCAATGAATAAGGAAAAACATCAAATGTGCACCAAGTTATAGTATGATTTTTAGTAAAATTTTAAATTGCACTGGTCTTACTTAGAATTCACCAACGATTGGGACTAAACATCTCAGTTTTGTTGGTGATAAAAGACCTGTGCTAGATTAACTATCTCTCTCCACCAAGTCTTTTCTGTTGCCATGAGAACGGCTTGACTAGACGTAGATTATATTATGTATTATTTTGAATATCTCTAACTTGTCTTTTTTGATTGACATGTCCACTGTACATGTAGGTGTCAGTCTAGTGTTGCTGTTGGCCTTGTTTGGCATAGGCCAGGGCTTATCAACAAACACAGTACTCAGCCTACAAGACCAAACCAGGTTACGGAAAATCTTCCAAGATGCTACACCCTTTAGTGACTTAGAAACTGCTCACTATGCTGTCAAGGGACTGAGGTTCTTCAAGTCGGAGACGCCAGCCAATCAAGCAAGTAGAACCATTTTTGATTACCATATGTAATGTGATGTAATTTTTGAGAATGGAAATGGATATTCATTGTACAAGACAGCTTGTCTTTTTGATTGATACCATTAAGTTTTAAATAGTTTTCTCTCAAATTATTTCTTTCTTTAACAGGATGTATGCAAGTTTGTTAAAGAGAAAGTTGATGTCAATGATATTCAATCTATCTATCATGCATCATCTATTAGCAAAGTCCTAGGAAACTGCCAAGTAAGCATGGTGTTTTAGTCTCAGGGTGCTAGAGTGTACAGCATATATTCATAAAACAAGTCAAAAAAAGTATTATGTAATTGCCAAATAGCAGATATCATTCAGGCAGACCAGTGAGAACAAAAGCAACATACACTGGATCTCTAGCAATCTTTGCATTTCTTTGTGTGGTTCTTGCATGACTAAATTGTTAGTTAATTACTAAATAGTTGATAACTAAATACTATTATACTCTAAATATTTAGTAACTGTTTCGTGGATATAGGGCATGTACTCCAAGGCTCATAATGAATACATGACGTATTTTAAATGTAGAATTGTTTGAATAGAGCACTCGTGCAAACATTTTTCTTTCAGCTTGTACTGAGTAATGTAGAAAAGAAATTGACTGATGCTATTGTAGAAGGTGCAGATGCTGGTACAATCTTTTATGCTGTGTCTTCCTTGGTGAATCTTGGGATGAAAGGTAGGGTTTTTTTTGCTGTAATAACTATGATCTATATCTTGTCTCCTCATCTTTTTATGGTGCTCATTTTGGAAGATACAAGCAGGTATTAAATACCTTAATATTTTGATACTTTTTTCCATTTTGTTTTACAGTTGACAGTAATGCTGTTATCAAAGCAATCCGTGCTGCATCTGGTTCAGAAGAGGACAGCATCATGAGGTAAATATCTATTCTTTACTTAGTACAACTGGGTTACAGTTAGATGTTCCTGGAGCTCAAAGACATCCCTAAGAGATTGAGTTTAAGCCTAATAAAAATTATTGTTGTAGTTGTTTATTTAACATTTTAATGGAATGAAAACAAAAACACTTCATTAACCTTATTTTTTTCTTCACTACAGCTCTGTCTATTCCCTTAATACAGCTATCTTGTTACCCAAGGGAACTGATGTTAACTTTATTGATGACATGGTTGAGGTATTAATCATTAAGTTGAATTTGCCATAATAAGTAATAGATGACAATAATGTTTCATGACATTATTTTCTACAAGGAGTAAAAATCGTTTAAACTCCAGAACTAAAAAATAATGGCTGGTCATTTGTCATACTCTAACCAAAATGGGAACATGTCCAGTCAAACATTTGTCATGTTCACTGGTCACCTTTGAGTTATTAACTCAAATTGCATTAATGGTAAAAACAAGGAAATAAGGTATGACTGAGCCAAAAGTTATTTGGTTGGTCATTATGACTGACAACTAACCAGCCATTATTTTTTGCCCTTACTGTGCGGAGACTCGAACCATGAACACTTTACATTTTTTCAACATTAATGATAAAAGGTACTTCAAAGTTTTATATCTGAATTTAATGCTTTGTAAGGTAAAGGGCAATAAAGAAACTAAAAATAATTTTTGAACATTTTCTCATACATAAAAATGCATTTTAGGAAATGTTGAAAAAATCTGAAGTGTTCATGGTTCGAGTGTCCACACTGTAATTCTGTGTTAATTTTTAAGAAAGTTTTTCCTGAAGTATTGACTTTGTTTCAGGACATTGTTGCCCAAGCTGATGAAATAGATAATACTTATTTACAAGTAAGTGTTTTGGATATCTTGTACAGCTATAGCTAGGGTTTTCTTCACTTATATGCACATGTACACTGGTAGTTGAGAGCAGCATACTTTCCCTTTTCACTTAATTTGAGTCACCCAATTTTCTAAAAACAATAGCAATATTATATTTAAATTGTACACTGAAGCGTCACCATCAGTTGATTGATGGTAGAGATATTGAGACAACTATTTATTAGGAATCAATAAAATTTCCTTTTCTTTGTGTGTGTGTGTGTGTGTGTGTGTGTGTGATTTCAGTTTGAAGGTGGTGTTATTCCTACAGCAGAGGTAATAACTGCTGCTTATAAGCTTGGAGAACACTTGAAGAAGCAGCCATCCATCCAGGAGGTAGGTTTGATTCATATCATTGTCTTTATTATGCTTGTAAATTTGATATCTTTTTAATATATTTAACACTTATTTACTGGGACCGAGGGAAACAGTATGTTTTGTGCTCCCGAGACCGTTGATGTTTCCTGAAGCGGAGCTGAGGGAAACATCAGTGGTCGAAAGACCACAAAACATACTGCTTTCCTGAGGTCCCAGTAAATAAGTGCTTTATTATCATACCAAGTGTCAAAGAGAACAATAAAATAGAGAAAGAATGAATTTTGCAAACACGCGCTAATGTGGTGGATTCTGGTTTCCAGTTTTGATATTTTTTTAGTCACGTGACTTCCAGTTTTGTTATTCCCAGTCCGCAACATATTATTGCCCTCCCAGACTTGTCACCAGGGAGACAGTCAAATTTCTTCACGATACACTCTCGACCAATAGAAATTGAGGAAAGTTGAACTTTGACACTTGGTATATAATAATTCCTGTTGTTAAGGGTGTATAAGAGCAGTTTTGGTCTGAGTAGGAAACTTACTGTAAATGGTACTGACTTATAACAACATTTAGTTACAGTTGCTTTAAAGTATGGTACAACTACAGCCAGTAATTTGCTGTGTTGTTTCCCATGCATAGAAAATCTGCTTTAGACAGTTGTCATTTTCTGTGTTGTTAAAGGTTAATTTTTTGCTTGGCTGGCTGCCTGGTTACTTTACTTCTTAGTAAGCTGAAATCCCCTAAAACTAAGGGAATGAGCTATTCCTAGTCAGTATATTCTCTTTATTGCCTTGATTACCCAAATTAACACTATCTAACAACTATGTAGTAACTCTCAAAGGAGTTCTGTCATTTAACGTAAGAAAAAGAATTCAAAAAGACTTGTGATAGTGGTAACATTGTGCAATAAATGGAACTGTCCATTTCATCCATTACTGTGCTGTCATTACTTCTTAAACACTAAATAAATGTGAAATTATCTACTTTATCGCACTCTTCTTGCTTAAAATTCACCAATGATTGGGACTAAACATTTCAGTTTTGTTGGTGATACAAGACCTGTGCTAGATGAACTATCTCTCTCCACCAAGTCTTTTCTGTTGCCATGAGAATGGCTTGACTAGATGTAGATTATATAAGCCTAATGTTAATTACTAGTATCTAAGATTAGTTCATTATGCTAACAAATTCTTACTGGTGCTTTTTGATGTTATTTTGATATTTCAGGAACAAGTAGTTAAATTTGCCAACTACTTGCTGACCAGGAAACATGTCCAGTCAGTCAAGGACACATTCTACCTGCTGAGGGCTCTCAATGTTCTCTCCAACAATGATGTAAGTATGACTTGAGGCTTGGACGCAATGTGACATTCCCTGCAGTGACATTATTTACAACAGGGAATTGTATGGTCATGTGTTCATTTCTGCAAACTGTTATGTGCAACTGTTGCCAGTATCATTGCAAAAGTAGAACTCATTTGTACTTCTGCAATGTCACTGGCAATGTCACATGCAGCAACTACCCAGGTGGACATGCTGCAACTTCCCCATTGCAAGCAATATTACAGGCCATACTGCATTGTCTGCCCAAGCCATTACATGTGTGTTTATTACAATAAATGCTCATGAATATTTCATGATTAAACACTATGAAAATCATAACTATAAAGAAGTTATAGTAATAGTAAGAGTACCAATGTGTAATTGGAATTCAGATTTTTTAATTAGTTTCGAAACAGTAAAAATTGAAGAGAACATGTTAACTATGTATCTGCAAGAATTCAAGTTACTACAAGCTTAGGATATAAAGATATTAGACATTTGGACCATGTTAGAGTCTATTAAGCTTTCGTTGTTATGGAACAACGTGGCTCACTCACAACAGAGCTGGGCTCCAATCTAAGGTGAATGCTCACAGATCCAATTAGAATTTAGAAGTTGGTTTTTGTGGAGGGAGGAAAACTGGAGAACCTGGAGAAAAACCCTCGAAGCACAGGAGAGAACCAGTAAACAACTCTACTCACATGTGATACATGTAGCAGGTCCAGGAATTGAACCCGAGACCCCAGCAGTGAGAGGCAGCGCATTATAACAGCACATACCACCCATGCTTCTCATAATGCATAATACTACAGTCCTGATTGTTGTTCTTTTGTGTTTTAGTTCCATGTCCCAGTAGTTGTACAGCTCTATGGTAGTCCCCTCATTTCTGCTGAAAACAATGTCTTTAAGGTAAGCAAAATACTTAATATCAATTTCACTTGGTTCGAATGTTTTAAGAGTGTGATTACATCAACGAAATGGGTGATACAAAATGAATACTTCAACTTATTAACTAAGCATAAGGGCCATACCATAGATTATGGACTGATTTTTTTCCACTGCTTTGCATGTATGGCACAAGCACATAAAGCATGGGCCATAAAATGTGAAAATAAGGCTCCATAAATTACATGTTCCAAGCAAGCAAGGTTAAAGTAAGGTGTTTATCATATATATGACAAAAACAAGGTTGGTGGTCTGTACCATAAGTTATGGACAGCAAATGGCTGATAAGAGCATGTGAAATTACCTTGCCATGCACAGTTATTTCAGAGGCAGATCTGGGAAGTAGAGAGGAAGGTTTGGTAGTTTGTCTGAATCCTCTAATTGGAAAATACCTGTATTGTAATACCATTATGAAAAAGGAGAATTGGTTGAAAGTCTTTTGTCAGACCCCCCCCCCCCCCCGCCAAAATCCTTAGTGCTCCCCTATATTTTTTATCTTAAATGAATTTAAGTTTATTGATTTCTTCAGGGCTTGAAATAGAAAATAAAAATGGCCAGACAGTTTTTTTTTTGGCAGGACAAATATTTTTGGTGGAGCAAAAATTCTACTGCCATTTTATTTTCCATTTGGCAGTTCATAATTATTTTTACCTCCCAGAAGTAAAATTTGACCAGCATTTTGGCCATTGGCAGGCTGCTATTTTGAGCCCTGTTTATCCTTTATTATCCCCATCCTATTTACTTTAATACTTATTTGTGAGAATCATCATCATAATCATTACCATCATCATGGTTGTCATTTTCTTTAGGTTAGAGTGACTAATGTCATGGACAAGGCTTTGGGTAAAATGAGTGTAACAGCAGTATCGGCAGTTGACTCTGAAGGAACAACTGTCATGAGCAACAAAGAATTCAAAGCAGGTCCTGATGAGTAAGTATCAACAAGGATGTGATATATATTTTATTTGTAATTAAAGCAAGAATTTCTAATAGACCCCTTGCAGTAACTTCCACAGCAGCTACAGTACATTTCACATAACTTTTGACAAGTGGGTTCCAAAGTTCTTTCATACATTTTGAAGTTCAATTCATACTTTTAACTTACATCCCATGCAAGTTCCGTAATTCATTAAAATAAACTTCAGGGTTTATCCCTAAAATGCTGCTCCACAAAGCAGGGCAGTGCTTTGCCTATAGATGGCAAAGCTGAATATCTAATGATTTTAATTGAACTGCTTTAGAAATTACTGCAAGGGGTCTACTGTATTCGAATTCCTGGTAAATTTTGTTTTCTAAAGCTAAATGTTTAAAAAACAAAGCTTAAAATGAGTTATGTTGCAAGTGCCAGTATATTTTCCCTGTTTGTATGGTACAGTGTATGTAATCTTTATCTTTCCTTAGCTACATATAAACCTAAAAAACCTTGCTGCACTTATTAAGCATTATAAACATACCTACCTGGTTAAATATGATTGCAATAAGGTCGTAATGACTTGTCTGCAACTAAAAGATTTTTGCATTTACTCCTCATCATTAACTGCTTAAAATTATAATGCCATTTTGATATCTTCCCTGATGTATGAACCTCAGTTAATTTTCACAAATAATCTAACTCTCTGTTATCCCTTGGTATAGTGATTTCATAACAATACATTCAGACCTTGGGAAGGGATATTATGCGGCGCATAGGTGAGCAACTAAAAGACTAATAAAATAAATCAAGAAATTATTGCTTAAAAAACAATGAAATGAACAGTTCTCCCTTAAAGACTCTTTTGGACTTGGTATTCAAACCTTAGATGTTTCAAATACTAACGTTACCATGAAGATATTATCAATCATGATAAAGCAATGAGTTGCAATTATAATAAATTATCACTAATGTAAGACTTAGGCTTGCACAACAAGCTCTGTCAACTTGCACATCAGTGGCAAAGTACAAATTAAAAACACACTCTAATTAATGAATTGCATGAGCTGCCTTGTATTTCTTAATTCAGTGGTAATACCACTGTCTTCTGAGTCTGACATGAGTAATAATTAATTTGTAATTACCAAATTTACTAATTTACTAAACTTTATTTTTTATTTTTTTATGACAACATTTTTGCAATCAGGTTTAACTCTTGAAGAATCTAGCTAAAATTTTAACTTCCATTAATTATATAATTTGTGTAATAAATAATTTATGGTTTAAGAAAGAAATTTTAATACTTTTTCAACCATACATAAATAAATACAACGATTTTCTATCTAACGTGAAGCGTGACGCACCAAACTTGTTTTTGTAAGTTATATCCCAGATGTTTGGCACAAATAACTTCAAGTTTGACATGTGAAACCATTACGCTGGCGCCGACAAACTTTTAGTTTGCACGTGGAATGTACAAAGTTTATTAACTCTGTCTTATAAGTTTCAAGATATTTTGTGAAAAACACAATGAATTTAAAACCAATTACTGTATTTACTTTGAAATATATACTGTACTTCATATAATATCTCGATACTTCTAAAATAAAGCTTATAAACCTTGAAAATTCAATGTTATTTGTCGGCTACATAACAAAAGTTTCTCACGTCAAACATGATAGTTATTCGTGCCAAACGTCTGGGATATAACTTATAAAAACAAGTTTGGCACGTCACGCTTCACATTAGATCGAAAATCGTTGTAAATTACTTAAATTGGCATAAAGGTACATCCTTAAAATTAGAACTGTAATTCTGTTACTTAAATCTTATCATACTGTACCTTATATAGTTCAAACACTACTTGTTAAATGCTTGCATGACACTTTTTGATCATTACATGCATGAACCCAATATTTTTTTACAGTTTGGCAGGAAACAATTGCTAGTTTGAGTGCTTCTCAATGTCTGAAGTACATGAAATTAGGTTACTCATTACTTGGTATTACTATTTCTTTACAGTTATGAGGTGGATTTCATGGCTTCCAGACCAAGCCCAGGTGTCTACACTGTGACAGTTAATGTCAAACCACAAAAAGAGGACAAGCACTTGGTTGGCACTTCTGGTGCTCAGGTAAACTGTCTTGTGCTGACTTCATGCACAAGGGTTTATCCCCCAAGCTAAAAACTGAATAGTCTGCTTGTGCGCTCCAGTAGCCCACTTCTAAATTCTCAAACAAGTTGCATGGAATGCGATACTTCATGCTTCGTCACATTGTCATTTCTTTGACTTTTTCTGCTGTTGCTTAAAAGTACATTTTTAGTACTTTTAGTACCCAAAACATGTCGGAGAAAAAAATGTCAGTCATTTCATGCCAGCAAGGGTGATTTAGCACAAAGCCTCCCGTTGATGCATCTTTTTAAAGAACTCAGAAGCGGGCTATTGAACAATGCAAGGGATCTCAAGAAAAAGCAATAAAGTACTGAAAAAATAACATTTTACTTCTGAGCTTAATTGTTTGAATATTTTATAACCCTTTCTGCTGGGCTTAATTTTAATACTTTTAATAATTTTACTTTGGGATGAACACCTTAATGTGATTGTTATTTTTGCTACAGCTCAAGGTCAAAGTAGTTACCAAGGTTACAATGGGAAAAGTAGACTTGTCTGTTGTGGACAAAGAACATTCCCATACTGTCAAATCCTTGAGGTAAGAAATAACTAAAAAATTTTTTTATGATAAATCTTTTCCTGAAATCTTGGTCATTCTATTAAGCTTCTTACCCTGGGAAATTAGAAATCATATTTAATTAAACTATATGTACAGTAGCTTGCTGGTTTTTGTGAGCTGATGAATTAGATGTTTTTATTTCTACATAATATTTCTACATTTTTTATTTTGTTGCTGGGATGTTGAGAAACCAAAACACCAGTAAACATGGTGTTTCAAGAATTCTTCACTAAGTAATAATCTTTGTGTGTATTTTAAAAAAGATGCATCTCACTTGTAGAGGAGGTTTGGAATTTCTAAGGGGAGGGGAGAGGTTAAACAGGGTGTGTAACAGGGATCCACACACTGACAGTAAAGTAAGGATACTTTCTTCAAATGCATGTATAATTTGTAATTACCTGATGTGTACTTAGACAGAAACCTGTTTTCCTTTTATTCTCACAGTACTAACTACCCAAGTAAATTTGATAAAACCATTGAAGCTGACTTCCACCAGAAGATAATCATGAGATTTGGTATCAAGAGCGAGTCTGGAGAGCTTCTCACCCCACACCAGGTAAGCCATGCGGTCACCTGTTGTACCTATTATTACCATGATGATGCTGAATTGCCCTATTTCACTATGAAGTCTAAGGATAATGGTCATGGGAGAAAGACAAAACAGTAACAAAACAAAGAAAATCGGTATTTAAATGCATTTGTAGACTGTAGAATAGCAGTCACCAATTACAGTAATTGTTTATTAAACATCTGTACATCTTTTATTCAGAAACTAGATGATTTCAGAGTAAATCTTTCTTAGCAGAGGAAAATTTTGATGGACGATTCTGTCCCCCTCATAAAAAAGCTGTGACGTCATATGAAATAGGATATCTGCAAGGTCAAGTTATTAATTTTATTGTTTACTTTATTTGTGACCAGGCCTTTGTGCGACTTACAAACCAAAAAACCAAACAAGAGATTTTCTTTGTTCCTGAACCAGAAGCAAGCAAAATGTACAAATTTGATTTGGTAAGTACTTACAGCAGGTTGTCTGATGATTTGTTGCAGGAAAAAATCTATTAGATTATTTTTGTTTATTAAATTTTCTATTTCCCACTTTACTGCTCCCCTACATCAGCACATTAAGGTATGACCACTGTACTTGCATACTTTTATACATAGGCTTTTGTATGATAAACTGACACATTGTAACAAGAGTTGTCTGGTTTTACTAAATAAGGCATGTAAAAGAATGTTAATACATTAAAAGTGGCCATGCTTTTGCATGCCGCACTGTTACACATGCGAACACTAACATGAGGTAACTCTGTGTTGTGCTACCTTTGCTTGAACTAGTTTTTACTGCAGCAATAGAGATCAACACAAGTAGTCCAACAAGTAGTCCAATTGCCCACATTTGAACAGCTTTTTAGAACTTATTTTAAATGTGTCTGAAAGGGTTCTTCAACCTGCTTTATTTGCCACAGCCACATGTATAAAAAAAAATGGGAAACCATTTCAACATTACAGCATCCTTTACTGCAAGGCATTACCACACCCTTTCCCACTTGTGCAAAAACAGCTTTATGCAAAAGACTATATGTGGGCAAATTAATTAATTTAACTATATTTAAAACTTCCTAAAATTGCACTGGTCTTGCTAGACTTCACCAATGATTGGGACTAAACATCTCAGTTTTGTTGGTGATACAAGACCTGTGCTAGATGAACTATCTCTCTCCACCAAGTCTTTTCTGTTGCCATGAGAACGGCTTGACTAGATGTAGATTACATTTACATATAATCAACATTTTATCACAGTTAACAGTAACATCAGTTTTGTGCTAAGATATTTACATACAATTTTTTCTTTCTTTATTTGATTGTAGGATCTTGGTGCCACTGCTAAAGATTCCTTTGCTTCTAGATCAGGAAAATATGAAATGGTAACTATCATCAGCTATTATCCATTAGTTAGTTTGCTGCCTTCTATGCAAGAGGTCTCAGTTTGATTCCCAGTGACCTCGCATGATTCCTTGTTTTCACTTCTTTCCATTCCATGTAGCTTTATGACTTTAAATAACCATAAAATGGAGCACTTATGAAGAGAGGGGGTAAAGGGCACACCCTTTGAATGCTTTATGCATTGTACATGAGCTCCTGGCTTGGGAGAATAGGGCAACCACTCCCTGCATTTTGAATTTAAAATAAATTACCTTTAACTTTGCCTTCTTTCTTATGATTGCTTGCTAAACATTTTCAGTTATTAATGTATTATTTGTTTTAATATTTCTTATTTTCATCAATAAATACATGTATGTCCTTTTGCAGGATCTTATCATTGGTGATGCAGTCATTCAGAACCCCTTTGAGTGGTCAGCTGTAAGTAAATTATATCATATTTTCCCCTAATGTTTTCCCATTTCAGCATTTGTAATTCCCTTAGGAATATGATTCTTTGTGCAGAATCCTTTCCCCTGTTTTCTTCTGACTCTTTATTACTGATCTTTGTCTATCTCCAAGACATTGTCCAGAATTTCCTGATATTGTTTCATGTTTTCTACAGGGTGTTCTTTCTTTAACATTTGGAGAAGAGCCATCAAAAGCAAAGAAAGAAAAACAAACAATGTACTCTACCAAGCCACAGATAGATGTAAGTAACAAGACTGTGTTGTTGGTATTCTGCTCACTGTTGTTTGTTTGAGGTACCCACTTCTGTGCATTGTCATATACTAAGGATTTTCATTAAGTTTTGAAATAAAAGAAGATTATGAAGCTGGAGAGTCCTGGAACGTTTTATATGTACATGTAATACTAAGCTATGAGTGATGATATTAGCCAGAGAATTTTGATCAGTTACTGGAGCATTCTCCGATCTCTGGTGCTTAATGAATACCCTGTACACTTTACACTGTAGTGACAGAACAAATGTCCAAAAGCTCAGTCTTGAATTGTTGGTTTCTATATGACACCATAGCTCTCATAGACAATACCACTAGTCTGCCACAGTAGTGCCTTCTGGGACTGTTATCTCTGTTAAGTAACACAGAACAAAAGACGTTATGGTTTGTGGTTCTTTGATGTCATTTAGCAGTTACCTGAGTTTTATGCACAAATTCATTTGATCTTAGGAAGCACAGCAACCTGCCATTTTAAAAAGACTAAAATGACTGCATCTGAATGGATGACTGGAAAAATCACCAAAGTCCTTGTGGTCTTGCTTGCTTGTGCTTTCAGCTGCGACAACAGTTTTTGAAATAGGTGTATATTCTTAATTGTTAAATGATTGCTTTTTTCCCCTAACAGCACCAGTTCCGTGTACCAGAGAAGCGTCCTCCCAAGACTGTTTCCACAGCATTTACTGTGCTTATTTTTGTACCTCTTCTGATCATGTTGGCCCTGGTAAGACCATCTTATCCTTCTGTTCATCAGTCCTTTCTATTTTTTAAATTTAGTCAACAAAATAAATGAATTTTTGTAAACCGCATTTCTTTCATCATGTAGTGGTTTAACATTGGAGCCAATATCTCAAACTTTGGATTTTCTCTTGGTGCTATTGTGTTCCACATTGGTCTAGGAGGTAAGTAGTTACAGAAATGGTTGGGAAATCTTGGGAGAAGTGCAGTGGGATTATGCAACCTTAGCACATTTCGGGGATTATGAAAATTATGTTGGTCATCTTGTGGATGCACATGCAAGTGAGGCATATTTAGGCAACTTCAGTTTCTTGAAAGGTATTTTTCACCTTTTTACTTATTTTGGTTCTTACAAACGATTCGGTTAAATTTTTACAGCTTTTCTCACACTGCATTCAAAATAACCCGATTAATTTTAAACCAAAAATGGTCATTTACTCAGCAAAATATACTGACCTGGCTGTTATATAGAAATGCCTATCCGAGAATCCGAAGTAGCCCAATAATGCCTTGCTCTGTTGCCTTCAACCACTGATTTTGTGTTGTGTTTGTTTTTTAACAGCTATATTTGTTTTGTACTACTACTTCTGGATTAAGCTGGTGAGTTTACCGATAATGTAAAAAAGCCTATTCATGGAGAAGGGTGGGTGGGTGGGGTCAGGCAAAAAACTGGGTATATACACCACTGTCTTATGGCTCTGATATTTAAAGCTGAGAACATGTGGACATGGCTGTCAGTAAGGCCAAATAGGTTTCTTCTTTGTTACTGGTTTACAATGCACCAGCCTAAAACAGATCCTTGAGGCATGACTCAACTAAATAGGCCTTTCCCAAGATATGGTTGAGTGTGTCCTGTACTTGCCAAAGCCTTGATTTCATTACCTTAGCAGTTTCTTCGTGGTGTTATTATGTAAATCATATATTGTTTAATCAACGACTCTTCTTTGCTTTATTGTTTAATCATCCCAAAGTCCATTGTATCAGATTAGTGCATAGCTCAGTACACGATGGTACGTACTGAAACAAAGGCTTTGGCTAGTACTGGACTAACGCAACTACATCTTGGCAAAGGACTATTGCATATGACGTAATGACGTAACTATGGGGTTTCAGAACCGTTAAATAGTAACAGAAATATATTGATTATATGATATTGAATATCATGTTTCCACTTGATACAGGACATGTTCACAACCCTTAAAATACTTGCTGTGATTGGTGGAGTAACATTCCTTGCAGCCAACAGCCTACTTAGTGGCATAGCTGCTCGCAGGTAACCTAAGGTTATCGTTATAAATTAAGCCTAAAAGGCCTTGCGGGGAGCGTTTAATAGCGTACATTAACAAGAGAGTACCTCACTATACACCCATTTCACTGAAACTGGAGTTTTGGAGATTATTCTCGTGCAAAAAGTTTTTTCCTAACCATTAAGTACGAAAATTTATAAAGCTCGGACACACGATTCGACGTTGCTTGCAACGGGAAATCGCACCGTGTGTCCACCCGTGGAACTGTTGCGCGCGACGCCGCAGAAGTAGAAATAAGGTCTACTTTTGTGACGTCGCGCGCAATAGTTTGCACGGGTGGAAACACGGTGCGATTTCCCGTTGCAAGCAACGTCACATCGTATGTCCGACCCTTGTATAGTGAATTTGGATCAATCGGCTATACTCTAAAAACCTTTTTCTCAACGCTGCGCACTCAATCAAATCCAAAATCTTGCGTGACATAATATCCCTGTTCTTGACTAATACTTCAAAACCTTTTTGTGTTGTCAGGGCCAAGCGTTAGACGTGCAGAGGAACTAACAATAATACTACTCAGTAGCTATGCAATTTTTATTACTCTGTTGTTCCAGCACATAAATAAATAAATTCTCTTTTATGTTCTTGGTTTATGGTATTATTGAGGGAGTGTCCTTTCTTACTTTTCTTGTCATTTTTTCTCGTCACACTCTTAGACATATTACGCGTGCTGTACACTGTTAATGCGCGTCCACTCTCACAGCTATGATCGTAGGTTTGATCCCTAGACCTGCAATCATATTTGAGTCGAGCTGTTTTTTGGTTCCAAACAAACGAACAAACGAAAAAAGAGCCGAGGGAACATCCTTGTAATAGGAAAGAAAATTACTTTTTTGATTTTTCAATTCTAACTGACCGAAAGGATTACTTTCTCTCTGCTCATTCTATTCGTTTTTCTTTTCTTCGTGTCCGTCAACTAGAACTATCAAACCCATAATACTGTGAATTTTGTTCTGCCGATTTTCCGAATCTGATCATGATTGATTCCACATTGTCTATTGTGCGACGTCTTCAGGTCGATTCCCTCTTCCTGTTCCCATTGGATGTGCTTCTCTTTCTATGTATTCCAGTACTTCTGGCTTTTTTAGAACCAGTTCGATAAGTGCCATGTAATCTCCTACAGTGTATCGACCCTCGACTTTCCTCCCCATTTCTCTTCCATAGAGCTTTAAGAGAATCTGATGCCAGTGTGGAGGAAAGGAAGTCAGAGCCAACTTCGGTAAAATGCGATGAAAGTATCCCAAAATCGTGGTTGTAGGCAGAACGCTCGAATCATATCAGCGAGTTGTTTATCGAAGGGCTTTTTCTGACTGGGAGATTCCAGTGAGGTTGGACGCCTCTTCCTCGATTTGCTGGAGAGGACGAACGCACAGGTGAAGTTTATCGTAAACCCTTGGTAAGGCGGTCTCTGCGTGTTCGAAATTCAATGCATCGGCAGCGAGTAGATGACGTTTTTCTATCGCTGCAAAGCTCAGTTCCGTAATCTCGATAGGTCTTGTAAGACCTATAGCCCGAGTTTCCATGTCCAAAAATATAAACGACTTGAAATTTCTGCCCACATTTGACGACATAATTTTTAATCTATCGAGTGCTTTTTAAACATTAAAATTTACCACCACTTTCCAAAATATAAGGTCTTACCAGCTGAGCGAACAACTAGCTGCGCAAAGCATTGTTGGACAAAACCTCCGGCCCTCACTCTTTGTTGAAAATTCGTACCTTGGGTAGGGTGGTTGGGTCGCAAATTTGAAACCAAAACGCATATTTAGAATTCCTTTGAGTACCCCTAATGTCCGGAGCATGAGAAGAACTCCAAATCAAGTAATTCGCGTTCGATTTTCTCGCAGACCGTTAAATGAAATGACCCAAAACCTTGGCACATCACAGATGAATAATCTTTCTTTGCTCTGTTGAAATTTCATGCGAAAAGATTTCGCGGAAGGCAAAAAATTCTTGGTTCGAATGCGAGTTAGTGTACGATCTGGAGGCCGAAGCTGCCTGCCTTGTCTCGTTTTCCACTAGGTAGAGCGAATCAGACTAACCGCCGAACTTTGAAGGCCCCAAACCAGCGTTTTTTTAAGCTTTTTGGCGGGAAAAACACTTCAAAATAAGTCATAAACTATTAATCTTTATTTGGAGCTAATTTTTTTTCAAGACTGGCTACTACGGACCGATTTTAGGAGCAATATTTGAACTACATCGAGTAACGGCTATATCTGTGCCACAGGGATCCCAAACCCTATAAACCCCAAACCACTAATACATGGGGTGGTAAGCCTGTGCGTATACCGGCAGAATTGTTGTCACATGGTCATTCATAAAGCTCCACATTGAATATAGGGTCGGCCATGAAAAATAACAATGAACTGTGATGGTTACAAAACATTATTTCCGCTCAGCGGGTACAAGAAGTCCCAAATTCCCACCTGTTAAAAAGGGAAATTTCCCGGAATTCCAAAAATAGATCTTTATTTAATATTCGGTCTGGTAACCGAAATACTAAATATTGAATTTATCAAACAACCGTGCGGTTTGAACAGTGAGGCGAGAAGATGCGCGAGCTACTTACGGCCCATACACACTAAAGCCTGGTCCTCACTAGCGATATAAGCATAAGCAACATACGCAGACTCAGTACTGCATTTATCAACGAGGTGTGAGAAAAGACAAGCACCGCTAATGAGCAGTACACTACTGAGTCTGCGTATGTTGCTTATGCTTATGCTTGCGTCGCTAGTGAGAACCAGGCTTTAGGGTGTTTTGCTCCGGGATCAGGCTCCAGGGTCGTATTGCTCCTTCGTGTGTACCGAAGATTTGATGTAAAAAATAAAAGTTGTGGCGGGAGCAGTTTTGCCCCCGGCTCACGCTCCCTGATATTAAACTGGTTAAATATCAGCGAGAATCACCACACCATAGAGCAAGCTCCTGCGGTAATTTATGCAAAAATACTGTGAACACACTAACCATACCCCCGAGAAAGATTCCCTTGAAAGCTGAGGCGCAGTATGGATTTCCGAGCTTGACCGGCGATTCATGGTTCCGATACTCCATAGTTACTGTTGCTACGTCCCACAAGCCAAACGAAGTCTGCTAGAACACCTGAGATTCTGATCGCAAACAGATTTGTACATTTTGTTGGGATTTTTAAGGGCCGGTTCAGACGTCGAACTTTCCATGAGCCGGACTCATCGAATACAATGGATAATTAAGCGGTCTTCTTTGATGTAATTAGGTTCGGCTCATGGAAAGTTCGACGTCTGAACCGGGCCTAACAGTCTACAGAAATATGAGAATCAAATTCAAGTAATGCAAGAAACCTTTGTGAAAACAGGAAGGGTATGATGGTGTTTGTGGGACAAGATGTATTCCACTGGGAAAACCAGTGCTACAGTGATTGGTTGGCTATTGTTTGAGCCGGAACCATCAATTAAGTGCCGTTCCGTCATCTTAGGGGTTAGAGAATCTTTGCCGAAGCATCAGGGGAGAGGCTGGCCGGCCCCCAGACCATTTACGACCAACCCCTTGCTCTAACCACGGTTCACATCGATTTGAAAGAGAAAAATAATCGAGTCTATCTGCTGCATTGTTTTCGCCGCTATTGAAATGCTAATTCTTTGAAATCGATAGACGAGTGGTTAAATGCGTTGTGCTTTCCAAGAACGTGAGTCAAGCCCGTAGGGCTGGGTTAGTACTCAGATAGGTGATCAATGATAGCATCTTGGTGGTTTACAACTTTTCTTTTTTCTTTTGTTGTGCTAAAAAAAAATTGTCGTCTTTTTTTTTCTTCGGCCCTCAGGCTGAACTGTCACTGTATTCGGTTTGCCAACCCATAATATTCACTGTGCCTGTCAATTAGCTGTCACTTTGTTTCTTCGCATCGAATCGTGCGTCGAATAACGGGAGACGGTAGGAACTTTGAAGTTTGTTGCGGTAACAGAACGTGGCCACTGCATGATCACGGGTAGACCCCGCACAGATAGCGTGCGTTGCATCCCAACAAGCTGTTTGTTCGACTCGCAGCCTACGCAGAGACAACTTTCTACTTTTTCTGCAGGCTAATAATTCGAATTCTTGGCCATAGCAACGGCCATACAAGTGGAAATATCATTGCTTTGAAGCAATATAGGCTTGCTGTTGCTGTGTTTTTGTTGTTTTGTCTTCGTTGTTGTTAGTGTTGTTATTTGACCCGTTTTTGTTTGACATTTTCACTTCAGATGTATTTCCATAACTCAAATTGTAACTATTAATCATCGCTGATATCGTTTTTCATTCTGACTGTTTGCCTCCCGTCCTGACATATCATAGGAAAACCTACTAGAAGATACTAGAAACTAGAAACGCCCATTTTAGGAACCGATCGTTTATTACGACGTGAGTGTGAGTGTGAGTGTGTGTGTGTGTGTGTGTGGGGGGGGGGGGGGGGGGATTTTTTTTAAAATTTAAAAAAAAGTGGAAAAGGGGGGGTACATTTTTGTTAATTTTAAAAGAAAGGGGGGGGGGGTTGG
>JAAAQI020129788.1:0-13793 GCA_011800005.2 Stichodactyla mertensii | reverse complement strand
CACATTAATCATTGTAAAGCGCCTTTGATTATATCCACATAGAAAAGACGCTATATAAATCATAAATCATTATCATTTAATCATTCTGTGTTTTTATTGTTCCTTTCAGGGCTGAGGGTCATCCCGGACCAGATTCATATTACGTAGAACAACTAAAAAATATTTTAATGCAGATTGAAACGCTCGACGTGGCTTCTGCCTGCGAAGCAAGGTACTGTCATACACTGGTTTAGGGTTATCTATTGAAAATTGCTCTCTGATTGGTTCATTGTCCGTATGGTTCATTGTCCGTATGGTTAATAAGAGTCCATATCATGCGTGTATTGACTGAATCTGTATTTCCAGTATCCGTAGTGCACCAAGCCCTCCAATCACCTCTGCAGATGTTCTGCTATCATCGTCTTCGTTACCTTCATACTCTGAACGTAGCTCTCTGGCCTTAACGAGCCCAAATACCCCACCCCAGTCAAGAAGACACGGCAGCCTAGACAGTCTCAAGCTACCAGGTTTGTATATTCTATTTCTCTTTAAACGCATATTTACAACCATTGCTTCCCGTTGAGGAGCTCTTCTGTGAGATTCGCTCACACACCCGACTACGTTCAATATTTACTGCACACAACACTCAACTCACATGTTGATTTTTACGGAAAGAGGAAAACTGGAGAACCCGGAGAAAAACCTTCGTGGCAAGGGAGAGAGAACGACACATCTAACAAACTTTACTCCTTACTCACATATGGCATCCGCGGGGTTCGAACCAGCGACCCGACCCGTTGGACTCCTGTCAGCGCTGAGAGGCGACCCAATAACAGTGTACACCACCCATGCCACCCATCTTTCTAAACTCCTTAAACCTTCTGCTTCTCCTCACACTCCCCTCCTACCTCCACGAGGAGGAATCTGAGAGGGGAGGGGGTGAGCAGCTTTGCACCTTATTTTATTTCCCTTTTATCTTCAGGTGATGAGCTGGATTCATCAGACAGTGGTAGTCTACCGTCTGGGATCAAACGAAGAGGCTCCGATAGTTCTGGCAGTGTCAGTAGTCTTACAGCTAAAGGAAAAATAAGATCGTTTCGTTCCTTGTCTTCGCTACTCTCTGTGGGCACGCTCAGAAAAAGCTTCACGGAAAGTCCCTTCGAGATAACAAACTCGCATAGCTCAAGGTACGTTTATGATTATGACTGTGGAAAGTCACGACACGGTCGCGGTACGGAATTGACGACATTGTTGAACCAGTCGCTGCACACAGGATCACTGCTGATTCAACGAAGATGCTTAATCGCTGTACCGACACTCAGAGGCGCAGTCAAACAAAGCCTTCTCCAACTACACACTACTGCGTTCTCCTTTTTCTGTCTCCTTTGCATTTTCACGACATACAATACCATCACGCATTAAGGTATAGCGCCACGACAGATTTTATCTAGACTCTGAAGATGACTTCACTCAGGTTGTTGAAATCAGATTTAATCTGAATAAGGAAAACTTGCTATGTACGGGCGCGCCTTGCCTTGCTAGTACCATGACAACAGCGCACCAAAAAGATAGGGGATACAGTACCTACCAGAGATACGGGACTATGACAGCATGCATTACGGGGTAATATTATTGCTCGTCAGGACAGGAGGTTGAGACACGGCACGTTCGCTCGAAAATTTGCTGTACCCCCTCCCAACCCCCACCCCCAAATATCTATCTGCCCCCCTCCCCCAGCTGAAACAAAATAGATTTTGTCTTATCAGAAAGTAACGGAATAATATTATTGCATATTTTTTATAGGTTAACAAGTGGTAAAGAGAACACACTTTTCAATTACGTAACGTTTGATTCGTTTAGCGGGGTGTTGGTCTGTCCCATGTCTAATGATCCAACATTACGTTCTGGTACTGTTCATGCCGAGGTGCTCAAGACCTTCTACAGCACTTGTCTGAATATTCGTAAGATGTTCCTTCCTTATTACAAACAGGTAATCTTGAAATTCTGGAATCCCATTGTAATTTTGAGGCCTTTGAAATCTCAGGGGTGGATCTAGGGGTGGTGAAGGGGGTGACTAGTCACCCCCCCCTTTCGTAGGAAATTCCCAATAAATATGTTATCAAACACTCAAAAAATCAGTCTAGTCTCAACGTTTGAGTTTTACATCACTTTTGCGTTGGATTGTTGTATCATTTGCGTTGTTCTTTATTGATTTCAATCCGTTATTATGCATCGGTGTTTAGGTCGTGTTGGATGTTTCTCGCGCGTTTTGGGGTTTCCTGTGGCTTCTGACCCAAAGCACGCGCGAGTTTTAAAAGTCACCCCCCCCCCTTAGAAAAATACTGGATCCACCCCTGAAATCTGTTCTGCCCTTGATTTTGTTGAATTTGGCTCGAAAAACATTTTCAAATTTCTCCTCAAATCTCACCATGTTGACGAACTAGATCGCCCCCAAAAAAGTGTAAACCATACTTCCTCTCCTTCAGTCTTTACTGACGTTGCCGTGCTCAGCCAGAGTTGGGTGATCTTGTGCGCTGCGATTTGTCGACGCGTTCGGATAATTTTGTACCGTAGCCCTACCGTGTACCGCGATTTTTCACAATCACACGATATCAGCTCAATCTAAATAGCGTATCTGAACTTATCATGCGCGTCTAAATTAATCTGAATTTGTTTGATTTCCATAGAGATTAAAGTCATCCAGCAGTAAGAACAAAGACAGGTCGTTCTTCACCAGCTGTGGACCCGAGGAAGTCATAGAACATGGAGTACAATTCCATAGAATTCCAGATAGCAACACAGAACAGAAAAAATCTTCTACTGTACTTAAATACTGGGTTATTGGGTAAGAATACGCGCGAGTACTGTACATTTGCAATTGGTTGGAGTTTTACAGAATAAGTGGAATTTTGTGTCAAACCTGAATAATGACTGCATAGTACTGCGGATTAAGAAGATCACCTTACCAGCCTTGCAAATCGCAACTCGACTTCGGAAGACACTTTCGCAATTTTTTCCGCATCTTGTCTGCAGGTGCAAGAAAATTCGGATAAGGTTAAAAAAGCTCGTAAGTGGTCTTATTCCTGTCATTCTCGTTTCTTTAACTAGTTGAAATATTTGTTATTATTTCAGACGCCTTTTTAGAGGGGAACACCCCAAAGAATTTTACGTGTGCTATCACAGTTCAGTACCACAGAATACAGTAGAGATGGCATTCAAGCTGGGTTTTGGTGTGACGCTGTGACGTGCATTCTATAGAGAAAATCTGCTGCTTTGCGTGTCACCTCATTAAAGATGCTCTCATAAGCTCAGTGAAAACAGTAGAAATGCCAGATGAAACTTTCAGCAGAATGAACACTCTTCAGTGAAATTGAGCTCTTGTCCTGACTGCTCCAGTCCAGAGCTAATGGAGTTGGAATTATTACAAATATATTGCAGAAATTTTATTAACACACACTATGCAGATTTACTTTTATTGGTTATTGTATCACACAGATCAGATGATTGAATAACAAGTTGATACGAATGGGGTTATTCATTGTGCACACAACAAAACTAGTAGGTGACTTGATAGCAGATTATTAAGTGTGTCTCAGTCTGTGACAGATAATGAATAACCACTGGAGCAAAGGATGGTATGCAGATTTAGTCGAGTTTTACATTTGCCTTAGTGCTTATAAGATCTAAAGTTGCCATACAAAGACTTTAGCTGTGGGGTCTGTTGGTATGCATCACCATTCGTACTTTGGTTTCTTCTGACACAGCTCCAAGTGAAGGCTTAGGATTCTCTTAACATTAATCTTTTGATGTAACAAACTACCAGAGGCCCTCTTTGTCCTGTTCTTGAATCACCAATCTGGTTGCAAAATATGAGGCTGGAGAAAAACAAATCCCGCAACTGGGCAAATGCACTCACTGGGACAAGAGAGCCTCTGTATTGAAAAACTAATTTCAGAGCAGCGAAATGCAAGCCAAAGAAAGAAGTTCTTGAGTATTTACAAAGTTTGAATACTGAAAGTATTTTGACCTGGCTTTGTAGTACCAGAAAATACCCATATCTATGTTTCCATGTTCTTGTTCATGTTACACTAACTATGAATAGCTTTTAACTAATCCTTTGAGGGAGGAAATATGGATATGAATTAAAATATCAACAAAGTTCTGCAAATATTCAAATTAGATTTTGAAATATAATAAAAGTCTCCAGCTTATACTTTATATATTACTTCATTTATCTGAGATTACATACTTGCTTAGACATTTGTTGATTATTTTCAACAGACCATGGATGCTTTATATTGTACTATAAAACTAACTTATAAAAGAATACTATTTAGGCTACATTCATTATTTATGGCTGGGGGGGGGGGGCAGGTGAAATTTTTCTATACTAGGAAAAGTTTAAGATCTCCCCCTTGTAATAAGAAAAATATCATGTATCCCCCCAGGGCTAGGCTTTAATAAAATTTTGCATCCCCCCTCAATGTCAGGGGGGAAAATTGAAATTCCCCCCATTAACTGAAAATTTTCAGATCCCCCCTAAATTTCACCTGTGACTCGGCCATACCAGCTGAGCTGAAATAAATCTTCTAACCAGTCACAGTATATTGTGATTTTTCATGGCCAGCCCTATGTTCAAGCACTTTTTTCTTCCTGGAAACAATCAACAATGTAATCTGATGTATTTTGACTTCTAGAAGAGTCCAAAACTATCAAACAGAGTGAAATCTTATCTGTGAATTATCTTAAAACCACACGAGAAATTATTTTGAAAACAAAGAGTGAGGGCTGAAGGTTTTGACCAACAATGCTTTGTGCAGCTAGTTGTTTGCTCAGCTGGTACATAATGAATGCAGTTTTAGAACCAATAAAATGCATTGGTCTTTATTGACAGCTTGAAAAGGTAAAACACTTTAAAAAATAAAGTGCTGTCTGAATTTGAAGTATATATATATATATATATAATATATAAACTCAATATTTCTTAATCCTCAGAGACTAGATAAAGGCTTTCTTGGTGACAAATTGTAGAGGAAAATCGGATTTTGCAAATACATACCTTGTGGGGGAGGGAGGGGAATTTTGGCTCGGTGAATTTGAATTAGGAAAAAGTTTTATTATATGAATTTTGTTTTTAAAATCTTTTAAACAAATAGGAAAGAGAGTTGGAAGCCTTAGAAGCAGTGAACGTAATCCCTTGGGAATGATGATTACAAATTCTCCTAACGGTCCCCTCCCTGATAGTAGTGGTTTGGCAAGAAAAGCCTCGCCTGAGTGTTTGGTGGAGGGCTTGACGTAATTCAAGATGGCGGGTGCAGCAAGGCAAGACGAAACAGAAGAGAATGACACTAATTCTCTCGTTATACCGAACCTAGAAACCCAAAAAAACGAGATAGGTGAATTACTGAAAAAGACCTTAGAGAAGGGCGACACTTGGTAAGAATATTGACGTCTCTAATGGTTTTCAGAGGCCATTAATCTCAGCAGATACCGGCAATTTTTTTACACGGAAGTGCTGTCCAAAATCATCCATTGACATTCTTGATAGCTTTTTAAGATAGGTGAATTTTGCTCTCGAAATTCTTAGGATAAAAAGCAGCAGGATAGTCCAATATAGTTATTTAGAAGTATTTCGCGGCCTTTCGTTCGCACTTGTAAGTAAAATTTTTAACTCGAGAAATTTCAAAACCGGAAAGCTAAGTTAAAGGGTGGACGACGAAAAACTCTATGAGCTTTTAGGTTTTCAACGTGTTTACAGCTAATTTTTTCACTAAACACATTCATTTGTCTTTACTATGCAGTATATAAGGATAGGGGCCGTTTTTATTTTCTAAAGGGGTGTAAGATGTGATATAAGGGTAAAATTGGCTCTTTTGATATTACCTACCTGATGCAGATGGACTGACAAAGCTTACTTCATTCATTTGATTTCGTTACTATATTCATTTTGTTTTTAGTTTACCGGCAGTTCATTTGGTTGTCAAGCTCACAAGGATACTTATTTCATTAGCAAAAAAAATTTACCTACAAATTATCCCCACCAAAGAAAGAACAGAAAAGTAGAAAAATGAATAAGATCATCCCATTAAGATATGTTCATTTAGAATACATTATTCTCAATCTATATGTAGTCACATGAATTTGTATCAATTTTTTTTACTTTTGTGTGTAACTTGTAAACCATGAACATGTAATTCAGCATTCTCCTTTTATTTTTTTCCCTTCTTTTTGAGATACAAAAATGAACTGCAAAATGAAAACACTGGCCTCATTGACCTGAATGAGTACAGAAAGTTTATATGCTTGAGATAACCATTAGCAGTTCATAATCAACTAAAAAACTCTAATTATGGCTATTAAGACATTGTTGGTGTAATTTATGATCTCGGAAAGCATTCATAATATATGTACCTCAACTCACTAAAGGTATTTTCTTAGATACACCCTGAGGATTACTCAGCAGTTCCATGACAAGGCTATTACTTGAGGCTATCACTGGAGGAATATTTAGATATTTTATAAAATTAAGGATAATTAGCTCAAGATTTTGTTTTTATATTATCACTTTTAGGTATTTACTTGAATGTCACTGGCTAAAACAGTGGAAGAAATATGTTGGGTTTGACAGCTGGGATGTTTATGAAGTTGGAGAAGAGGTCAACAATCCTGGACCCATTGATAACTCTAACCTTTTCATTGGTAAAGTTGGACTATTGATTGCATCACTCCTAGAGTCATCCATACAAATTGTTCACCTTAATCAACTTTCCTTTTTACTTTCTTATTCCCATAGTCTTTCTGTTTTTTTTCCACTTTCATTCTGATTAGATGGAGATTCAAACTTCACACTCAAAGAACATTTAATAGAAGAACTTTACTACAACCTTGTCCCAGAAGAAGCCTGGAATAAACTATTAGCCTGGTATGGTATAGTGGAGAACCAGCCATCTATCCCCAGGAAGGTTGTTGAGTATGGCATGTACGTCAAGCACTGTAAAGTAGAGGTGTATCTGATAGAATTCAAGTTATGCCAAAACTCTGATATGGAGAAAGTTGTGACTCATCAATTCAGCAAAGCTGATACCTTAGGTAATATAAACTAACAAGTAAAGGAAAAAGTGGGAAATGAATGGGAAATATTAGCAAAAAGAATAGGGTATTCTAAATTTTTGTTTGAGATTATGCAGCAGTCAATGTAAACCCCACCCTCCCAACCCAGGCATGACTGGGAACTTGGAATTTGATATCTGTGAAAATGGGAAAACACCTTCAGCCTTGGTGGAATTTTGCTGATTCAGTGTCTCCACATATTCCCCTCTCTAGGCAAGGCTTTGTGCCTGGGTTGGAGGGGGGTGTGCATTTAGTATTGGTTCATAAGGGAAAGGATTGCTCAATTTTGAATTATTTTTTCAGTCTTCAAAAGCTTGTCCCTTAAATTTTCCCTTTACTCTGAAAAACAAAACTCCATTTGCAATTTCTTGATTTGGAGAAATTCAGAGAAATTTTCCCACTTCATATTCATGAGTATTTATTTTTTCTTTTTTAGAACATATTGAAAATGTCATGAAAGAGCTTTTTGAAATCCCCAAAGAAGCAGAAACAAGACTGTGGAATAAATACATGAGGAATACCTTTGAACTTCTTAGTAATAAAGATCAAACTGTGCAAGATGTTGGCCTATATCAAGGCCAGGTAAGCAAACTTTCAGTGTTCTTATTACTGCAATTTTAAATTTGATTTTAAGTAATATATACAATATGAGTGGTGATGCTGGATCTGATATACAAGCTCAAGCCGCAGGTAAGAGATTGTAGATCAGATACAGCATTGCCATGCATACTGTATATTGCTTATAATATGTCTAGGTTAGCTAGATCATGTTTTACTAAAATTTTGAACATACATGTGAATTGGACTGAGAAAATCGGCTTTAAAGTTTATGCAAATCAGGACAATACTGTATGAGATATACAAGCTCCTCCACGCTTATGATTTTATATTGTTTTGGCCTCATTAATTATTATATCATTATAAATATTTCTTTGCAATCCAAAACTATGTTAAACTAACATTTTGTACTGTAGCCAAGATAACTTATTTTGCAGATATAAGTAAAGCTGTAAATTTTTAATTCTACCTTAAATTTAAAGCCAGTAAATTGTGCTATTCAGTATGCAGTTTCACATGGACAGTTTTTTTCTAAAATTGGTCTATCTATAATGGTACATGATCCTGATACTGATACATGTAGTTTTTCTTTAATCATAGATGTTAGTTATTGAGCAAAAGAATGAAGATGGTACATGGCAAAGGACCAATACCAGAAGGTACTAACATAATTATGTGGATGAGCTGGCGATGGGCGTATGATGACATATTTTGTTTTGGTTAATTGTTATTTAAATTGCCAACCAAAAATCTATTGGATCACCCAACAAAGCAATGTGACAAAACCTATTGTTAAAATGGTTGGCACATTAGTATCACAATGACAGTGTTTATAAACATTACATCAACCTATACAATGGTCTCAAGCTAAGGTTAGGGTAGAGAAATGCATACACTTCTGTCTGTTGTGAGCTTGAATTGAAATCATTGTTCTGTGGTCTTGGGAGGGCATTCAGAAAAGTTTAAATTAATGAAAACAATTGTTAGGTATAAAATATTCTCTTATATCTTCTCTTTTATATTATTCTCTTCACAGTTCATATGCATCTTCAACTGTAAGTATATTTGGCCATAATATTGCTATTTATTGTACATTTTTTTAGTAGTCTTTTTGAGCCTTTTCTATGTATGATGTTGATTTTTTAAAATAATTACACAGATAACATCAAGTAATGAATCTTCCAGCAGTAGCTATGGGTCATCAGGCTCCTATGGGTTAGTACTATTTAACTGTATTCCAGAAAATGTTTTATCAACAATGGAGGAGAAATGAAGTTAGAGATTTCCTGCTTTCCTTGCCACCTCTCCATCATCAAAATACTATTCACCAGTAACCATTTGGATTTTTTAAAATAAGTTGTTAAACTCCTCCACTACATGTAGTAAAGGCTTGGACACACAATATGATGTTGCTGGCAATGGGAAATTGCACTGTGTTACCCATGCAATTGTTGCATGCAATTGAGTTCTACTTTAACAGGTGGACATGTGATTTTGTTGTAATAAGCAATATCGCAGGCAATGTTGCATTTGTGTGTCCGAACCTTAAGACTTCATTCTCACTTTGTCATTATGATAAAGCCTGGCTATGCTCTCCATTTTCATAATACTTCATCCTGTTTTTTTCTAGGTATAGTTATAGTAGCTCTGGAAGTTATTGGGGTAGTTTGTATGATGGTAACAGAAAAACAACCTATACAAAACCTGGTCTAACTGGACTTGGGAACTTAGGGAACACATGTTTTATGAACTCAGGACTGCAGTGTTTGAGCAACACCATGATGCTCACCAAATACTTTCTTTCTGATCAATACAAAGCAGAACTCAATGTAGATAATCCATTAGGAATGAGAGGAGAGATAGCCAAAGCTTATGCAGAACTTTTAGCACAATTATGGTCTGGGAGTTATTCTTCTGTTGCTCCGAGGAATTTTAAAACACAAGTTGGGAGATTTGCACCCCAGTTTTCTGGTTACCAGCAGCAAGATTCCCAGGAATTATTGGCTTTTCTTCTTGACGGACTGCATGAGGATTTAAACCGTATTAAAAAGAAACCTTACATTGAAATTAAAGATGCAAATGGAAGACCAGACAAGGTTAATAATTTCTTAATTTATAGATTATAAACTGTAACTTGATTTTATATCCCAGCCTAATTAATACATTCTCCTTTCCTTTCCTTTCCATTGCATTCCATCTTATATTCAATCCCATTTAATTCCATCCAGTCCTGTCTCATTGCATCCATTTCATTCCTATTCTATCCCATCCTTCCTATTTTACTCTTTTTAAATCCCATCCAATTTACACATAATTTCATATTATTAGTCCAATCTCATCAAATCTCTTCCACTGCAATCCTATTTAATTCCATCCCTTCCTATTTTAGTTCTTCCCCTCCCATCTTATTCCATTCTTATTTATTCCTTTTATGATCTTAAATATTTATTTAGTAGTTCAAATTATGGTACATTTTTTGTGGGTAACTAAAATTTGATTACAGTAGGTTGGTCTTTTCAAGTTTTCTGTATATTTTTTTTATCAGGTTGTGGCTCAAGAAACATGGTTCAACCACAGACAAAGAAATGATTCAATCATTGTTGACATATTTCATGCGCAGTTCAAATCCACTCTAGTTTGCCCAGAGTGTAACAAGGTGTGCTAGTCATTTAATTAGTATTGTGTATTTCAGAAAAACTCCATGGATCCATACATTTTTGAAAGGAGAAGTAGGAAACAAGGAAGGAGAGACTCAGAGTAACTCCAGCAAACACACAGAATCTTAAGTGCTTAGAGTTGCAGAAGCTTTATTTTGAGTACAATGTATAAATATGAATTTTGAATTTTTTGGTTTTCAGGTTTCTGTTACGTTTGATCCATTTTGTTATCTATCCCTTCCACTGCCTGTCAAAAAGGAAAGACCAATAGAATTCTTACTTTTTAAAGATGATCCCATGGAAAAACCTGTCTTGGTAAGCATCCTAATCATCCATCCATCCCATCCCATCCCATCCATCCATCCATCCATCCATTCATTGACATCTTATCTTTTTTGTCTTCCCATCTCCAATCTATCCACCCATGCTATTCAATCCCATTGTCACAAACTGGCACTTGACTCAAAGTCTGCAGGCTATAGTCTTGTCTAGACTCCTTATCAGCCATCTTCAGAGTTTTAATTTACACTGTGAGAGACCCTACATTACAGAAAGGGAATTAACTTCATTTCTATGGCAATTTATAACAACAGTTGCAGCTATTGTAAATTCATAACTTAACATATTCATACAAAGAATTACTAGATCTTTGTCATTCATTTTTGTTTACAGTACAAGCTTTCCTTCCCCAAATTGGGTCACATCAGTGACTTCCTAGATGTGGTTTCCAAGGAAACAAAAGTTCAAAAAGAAAGGGTTTGTTGATTTTACAGCGTGACGTGCAAAAGTATGACCACTCTTAATGTATTCACATACTTCTATGCACAGGATTTTGTACGTTAAGTTAACATATTTTGATCAGAAGCTGTCTGGTTTTACCCAATGAGGCATGTAAAAGTTCATTTGGCAGTCCCATGCACAAAAGTATGAGAATACATACATTAAAAGTGGTCACACTTTTGCGCATCGAGCTGTAATAATTATTCTTTCAAAAAATCATTTCAATTCCAACACATTTAATGCATTCTCATTTAGACACTCATAATGGTTCTCATTTCTCTTCCAGATGATTGTTTGTGATGTGTACAATCACCGTATTCATAAAGTGTTCAAAAGCAAGGAGTCACTATCATCAATTCTTGATCGAGATGACATTTTTGTGTATGTTTCAAAGCTAAGCATATAAAATTGTGCAAATTGGTGTTGGAATGCCATTTTCTAACATCTCTAATATCTGTATCCATAGATATGAATTGCCAACAAGAATTGATGACTCAGATGTCATCTTTGTTCCAATATATCAAAGAGAGAAAAGGTAAAACACAGCACTGATACAGATGGGGGGTAAAGTGCACACTGTCACTGAACCAGCCTCATCGCTGAAAGAACTATCAAATGAATGTTAAATAAAGGTTACTTTTCTTTACTTTACTTTTACTTATTCTCTTTATGTTTTTCTTTTCAGGACTCGTGTGACTGGTTATCACAGCAGTTCCACTAAAGTTCTTTTTGGTAATCCTTTCTTTGTGGCGTTACCCAAGAAAAGTGCAACATACAGCAACTTGTATCAACTGGCTTTAAACAAAATGAGGTAAAAAAATTATTACCAGTAAATTTTATTCCTTTGGAAACAGTTGTATTAATCTTGAGTAAAAAAAATTATAACAGAATACATGTATCTGCAGTTCAGCAGGGCAGTGCAGGTGTGTTCATGAATAAAGTCCTCATTGTATTCAGAACATTTTATGATTTTCTCAGGCGTTTTGTAAATGTTGCTGATGAAGCTGCTGTTGAGAAAGAAGAAAAGACAGAAGAAGAAAATGGAGACATTGAAATGGATGAATGTGATAAGAGTGAAAATGAATCTGATGCTGAGCTTGAAGAAGCCTACAAGAATGTTACTGTAAATGTAAGAAAACATTTGGATAATTGGTTTAAGTCATCCATTCATTTTTCATCATTCCATCATTCCATCCATCTATCCATCCATCCATCGTTCCATCCATCCATTCCATTTATTCATCCATACCATCCACCCTTATTCAACTTTTCCAAATGCTCTCATTTATTCTCTTAGGAACGGATTGTGTTCATTCATTCATCCATCCATCCATCCATATCCATTCATCCATCCATCCATATCTATTAATTCATTTGTTTATTATTTGTCATTTTTATTCTTGTTTTATGTTTGGTTGTTCATTCATTTTCTTTCTTTTCTTTCTTTCTTTCTTTCTTTTTTTTTCCATTTTGATTATTAATAACTCACCATTGATTAATCATTTTAACAGGGAGATGATGATGAAGAAGCAAAAGAAGAAGATCAAAGTACCAAAAAGAAAACGGATTCCCAAAAACCACAGAAGAAAGATGCTGAGGAGAAAACCAGCAAAAAGAACTGTCTGTTTGACTTATCCCTCGTCAACATGTATGGAACCACTGATATACAGGCATTATCTAATGATGGGAAACCACTAAAACTAACGAGTAAGAAACTGCTGTGTGCTGTGTGCTGTGGGAGAGTTGTCTTTGGGGACTGTTGTCAGGGAAGGTTGTCTCAGAATGATAGTGGTGATATACATGTTGTTTTTTTCAAAGACCAATGCTACGTATCGCTGGATTGGAACTCAAAGATGAAAGAAAAATGTTATGCTGCACAGATGGCAAACGTGAGTAGAGCTTTGGGAAGTTAATACCAAGTCCAGCTAGCATTCAAGTAGAATTATATGTAGTGAAACAATAAGAAATGAAAAGGAAAGGAGAGGAATAAACTAGAATGAAAAGGAAGAAAGAAGGGAATGAGAGGTGCAAAGGAAAGGAGAGAAATTGCAAAAAAGAGAAGAGGGAATTGAATGGGTGGGAAGGGAATGGGAAAAGGAAGTTTAATTTCCAAGCAAGGGAACATTGTCAAGAGTGGGAAAGGAAGGATATAGTTCCAAGTTCTATTTCAGATTTAAGATATCAGTTTTATACTTCAATGCTGTTTAGGACCGAGAAGAGCATGAGAGCGTATACAGGAAAGCCACACAGAAGAAGAATGTAGTTCGTTTACACGACTGTATCAAGTTATTCTTGACCAAAGAGAAGCTTGGTGCAAAAGACCCATGGTAAGTTCGCTCATGAGGTGATCACATGTTTTTTGTACATGACTGATTCACGTGATTAAGGGTGTGTGCAGAGTTCCGTGGTTGTTAGATCGAGAGACTAACTACTATTTTTTTGTATTTCTTAAGGTATTGTCCAACATGTAAAAAACATCAACAGGCCACCAAGAAGTTTGATCTTTGGTCTCTACCTGAAGTACTGGTTGTCCATCTTAAGCGATTCTCTTACACAAGGTAAACTAGGATTGTGTTGTCTCAGTTGTTGCAATAGAGCAGATTTCGTATGACTGTGAAAAAGTCGCGGCACTAACACGGCGCGGACACGGTCAAGGCGCGGCAAGGAACTTTGGAGTTCTAGAAAACATCACGGTCGCGGCAAGGCACG
>JAAAQI020129777.1:0-13794 GCA_011800005.2 Stichodactyla mertensii | reverse complement strand
CACTACTAGAGGATTATAAAATTCCAAGTGTTTTCCAGGGTATAAATATAAAAATTCCAGGACTCTTAACTTTGAAACTTCATGTCAGATAATTCAACAATTTTTATTTTTCTAATTTAAACAAATACTAATTGAAGATTCAAGGAGTTTTTGAGGAGTTGGCATCAAAATTATAATTTTCAAGGAGTTTTCCAGGACCCTGGAAGAAATTTTCAAAATTCAAGGAGTTTTCCAGGAATTCCAGGAACAGTGCAAACCCTGGTTACATTTATCAGAAGAAAAATGGGAAAGTTCAAATCCATTCTATAGGAAAAAACTAAGAATGAATAGAATGAAAAGGAAATATGTTTTGTCTATGTTTTAATTAGATGTTATTCAAATATATTTTAGACCAAAGAGATGAATGAATGAATGAATGAATGAATAAGCAAATAAATAAAGACTAAAAGACATTCTGGATTAATATTAGTATGGCTTTGAGTTGAATTTCATCTCAAAAGATTTTTATTGTGAATGTTGTACAAACACTTTTGACTCTGTTTTAAAAATTATTACATTGATAAGTACAATCTATACCATACAAAATCATTCATAGAAATCGACTATTTATAATCCTATAATATAAAAATCTATAATCATACAGTGTTTTTAAAGTTATGTTTCAATAGTAAATTACAATAAATGATTAAAAACTAGCATTCTGAAACACTACATTTACCAAAGATATAGCATCATTTTTTTAAAGTTTAATCTATTGTTCACTAACAGTTAACTGGAGATTTCCAGTATTTGAGAAAAAATCCTGATATTGAATTTCTCTACAGCCTGTTGGTCAGAACTTTGCAACTTTGCAATCTCTCCCAGGTACACGTTTTCAACAGGATGTGAAAAAGCTAAAAACGATGTTTTGTTGACATGAACCTGGAACAGGATGGTGCACATGTGAAAAAGAATGTGCTTGTGCTGTCCTCTTGAGGTCACATCGTCTTTGCTAAATCAGTCTATTATTAGTTAGGGATAGTCTCCTTCACATACATCCAGTTTTAGTGTCGTCACGCCATGTGTTCTCTCCCCATATGACGACACTTTAACTGGTTGTAAAGGAGACAAGGTTAGGGACTGCTTATTTTTTATCGGAGTGGGAGAGATGGGTGAAAAAACAGGAGCCCCTGATAATTTTTTCAATATGTACATTGGGTGGGGGGTGAATCCAGGAAGTTTTGCCAAGCACAATCATGTTTAGAATAAACATCTAGGCCCCAGAGTACAATATGGGGGTGGGGAGTGGGCTTATTTGATTAACAAAAGGTGAAACATCTCATAGAAGATCTATTTCTGGAGCTTGGATCACGTAATTATGAAAATGTGTATAAAATACTAAATTATATTTGTACAAATGATTTTTTTCAGTTTACATGGTCAATGGATGCTTCAGAGAAGAGAATTCTATATTGTGATTTAACATTCATTTGATTAGTACATACATGTATCTTGTACATTCTATTATAATATTATTTGATAATAATCCTAATTTGTAAATGAGTTTATCATTTCAAAAGCCCCTGTTATGTGCATAGGTTTTTACCTGAAACTTACATGCAGCAGCAATAAGGTGATTTCAAGGGTGTTACTCAGCATAATTCCCCATGAAACTGCATGCTTGTTGTGAGACAAGTTTGAAACAAAAGATTCACTGCGCAACAGGGCCTTAAAAAGACAATCTTTTTAATTATAGAGCAGATTTCATATGACTGTGAAAAACTTGCAGTCATGACAATGTCAAAGCACACTAGACACATCAAAGTCCTAGAAAACATCACAGAACTTTGCAGCAAGGCACGTTTATGGCACTGACAAGCTTTTCTCATAAGATCATTTACCCAGAGTAGTTCAATTATGTTGTGAGTTCTCATTCACAAATATCCTGCACTGTGGCTGTGATGTCTTCATTTATGGTGGAGTAAGAGGAGATACAACACGCAACAATGATGTCTGTACTGCATCAACTATTCCAGGAAAAGTACCAAGAGCCATAAGAACATCAGATGCACCCTCCCTGATTTAGGATTAGGTAATGAAAATTAGTAAATATACACAAGTTATTAGTAATACACAAAAAGTTGATATTACAACAATTTGAAAAGTGCTCAGCAATCCCTGTCAAAACTTAGCCCCCACTAAGTTTCAAAGGTGTCAAAACTTAGCTCCCCCCTCCCCCCCAATTTCAAAGGTGTTCCATGGTCCCTGATCCTATGAACACAACATGGATACTCGGGGAGAGTACGAAAAGATTTTTCATGTGTCACAAAATTTTCATTCAAACTCAATGCCTATTTAAGATATGAGAACAACTTGGAAAGTTTTAGAAATTCACCTCATCAACATGGTAACAGTTTGTTCCTTTTGTTGAGACAATAGGTTCATGACAGTTCTCAGTCCATGACATCGCATTGTCCCATCAGTAGACTGGAAAAACAATATTTTAAGATAACAAGGTTTACATTAAGTAAGAAGGGTTGGCTGTTTCAGGGGGTTTGTGATTGAGGGGGAGAGAGGGGTGAAAAGATTAATTGTGTATATAAAATTATGTAATAATTCTGCAGCCTGCTTTCTTGTGACCCATGAAATGTTTCTTTCTTGACTCATTTGCATCAATTTTGTGGGGCTTTTTGGATGACTGGCAATCTCATGTGCAGTAAATGATAAAAATTAGCTATTTTATTTTAACATACAAAGCCATCCTGCAGGACTACTGAAAACCACTACAACTGTACAGAAATTAAGATCCCTGGTTTATTAATAAAAGTAAGATTATAAAGAATAGTAGACAAGAAGATTTTGAAATATTTTTACTGACTCGGTGGTAAAACTACAACCATTGTCTATTAGAATTCTCCACTCAGAAGATGGCTGTAATAGTCAGTAAAAATGTTTCAAATTCTCCTCTCACTATTCATTATAAAATAATGCCCACAAGTACATGTTTAAAAGTACAATTTACCGGTAAAAAAAGAAATTAATAATTTTAGTAAAAACACTGAAAGAACTACCTTTAGATGATGCTGAATTATTTGTGTTAATGAACCAATCTGAAAGAAGATAAGTTATCATAAAACTGAAATTTCAAGAATACTGTCATATCATGTCCCCTGATACATCTAAGAGTATATGTAATAATGTGACTGTATAGTAGAATCTTTTCCTACCAATATTGAAGAATTTTGATGAAATTTTGAAAAGTTGGCCAAAGCTCTTGAAACATGAGTCTGAAACATAGAAAATGTTACCATATTTATAATCAGTTATTTTGTGATGATTTAATAATATGTTAGTAACATATACATTCAATTATACAGTTTGGGAGATTCATGGAAGGGAGGATTCAGGATTTTTTGAGGGAGGGGTGCATCATTTTTGTTTGGGACTGGAGCACCAAATAATCACAGAAAAATTTCAAAAAACCATAATGGGTATTTAGGCAAATTTCCATTAAAGCAAAAAAACATGAAATTGTGTCTTTCAAAATAACATCATTGTTTATTTGATTACATTCATGGGAGGTGAACTTAAACCATTATGATTTCCATGTATCCAATAATGGTTTACAGAAAATATAAAACATTGAATGGTTTTCTTCTAAAACCATTCAATATGGTAATTAGTTTTCCATTAATGGTTAAAAGTCACCCCTAAAACACATTATTGGAAAGTTATAAAACATTCTTGTTTTTCAGGCAATAAACATGTGTATTGTAATAATGACAAAAAAACATTTGTGGTAATTAGTTTTCCATTAATGGTTACAATAACCATTTAAATACCATCATGGAATCCATTAACTTACCATTAATGTTTCCTGGATGGAAATTGTACAATAACCATTCAAATACCAAAATCATGGAACCATTAACTTACCATTAATGTTTTCTGGATGGAAATTGTACAATAACCATTCAAATACCAAAATCATGGAACCATTAACTTACCATTAATGTTTTCTGGATGGAAATTGTACAATAACCATTCAAATACCAAAATCATGGAACCATTAACTTACCATTAATGTTTCCTGGATGGAAATTGTATAATAACCATTCAAATACCAAAATCATGGAACCATTAACTTACCATTAATGTTTTCTGGATGGAAATTGTACAATAACCATTCAAATACCAAAATCATGGAACCATTAACTTACCATTAATGTTTCCTGGATGGAAATTGTATAATAACCATTCAAATACCAAAATCATGGAACCATTAACTTACCATTAATGTTTTCTGGATGGAAATTGTACAATAACCATTCAAATACCAAAATCATGGAATCCAAACATTTACCATGATTAATGTTTTCTGGATGGAGATTTGCAATAAACATTCAAATACATAATGGGTATAAGTAGGTTTTTTTAAGCAATTCCCATTAAAAAAATATAATGCTTAAAAAAACGTACTTATACCCATTATGGTTTTTTGAACTTTTTCCCTGTGAATATTAAAACCATTATTGGCTGCCATTCACTCATCTCAGTGGTGTGCGGACCCCCTGCACCCCTTCACTGGATCTGTCTGCAGTAATTAAATTTTAGGTTATTACTAACCTGTATGTCTTTGTGTTCTGCGTGTGATGATGTCACACTGCACATGGCTTCTAGACAATCTCTCAAAGACATCTGTGAAACAAACAAAAAAAATTAACAAAAAGACAAACAAAGAAATAAAATATGAACTAGTGAATAAATAAATGAATAAAAGATTGTGAATAAATAAACTATGAATAACGAAATATTAAATAAAATAATGAATGAATGAGTGATTAAAGAAAAAAAAAATGAATGAAAAACAAAAAGTAAAGTTCATGAAAACTTAAAAGGAATGAGTTGAAAAATTTAGAAAAGAAAAACCAAAAAATGAGCAAGTACATTAAGTACTTTGTGAAAAAAGCTTATCTACTAATAAATGAGAACTAATAAAAAGGTCATTGTCATTTTTAAATAATAAAGTCTTCTACCTGGTCTTGATCTCCTAATGCTAGATTTGCTATCAGTGATGATGCATTCACTAGAACCTAAAGGAAAAATATGAGGATACACATTTCTATCCAAATGCTGAAATTTGGCATCATAGTTGTCAGGCCACAACTACATCTCAGAATAGTATCACAAAATGTTCTGAAAACAAAATCAGCATTTTGTTCATACCTGGAGGTTTTTGGGTCGTCTTCTGAGACACTCAACAAGACACCTCCCAGCTGAGAAATCCTCCTTCATATGAAAGGAAAATGTCAAGAGGAAATTTGGGGTGAAAAATTGATTATATATTTTTGATTCAAGGGACAATAGGCCATTTGCACTAGCTAACAGGTAACTTGACCACAACCCCCCCTTAAATCAACCACCACACTATAAAAATGAACTCCAGAAATGGAAAGAGCATCTTGATATTAGTAAGAAGGTGAAGTTTCAGCTCGAAATGTTGGGCACAGGAGAAATGGCACACTTATACAAAGTAGTGCTTGATTTAAGGGTGGTTGGGGGGGTTACTGGTCGTTTCACTACATGACCAGTTTGCTACATACTAATTACATAGGTTGTTTTTATCAACTAGATACTCTACTATGATTACTGGAGTCGTAACTTTGATGAAAGTTAAGATAATCTTTTCGAAGAAGCCAATTAAGTTAATGGGAACTACATGTTGCTTACTTTTAGAAGAGACACCAAAGTTAGCTGAATTTTGCCCAAATGAAAAGTGTACCTTGAAAAAAACTCTTAGGCATCAAAATTGAAGTTTATGAAATCTCATAAATCATGTGGGTTGCGAAGTTCATTGGGAAGTTCCAAAGTATGTAATGTAGTTCACAAGTTAGTTGGCATTTAGCCACTCTACTTACAAACTTCAAAACAAAGTTCCCAACTTGCCTACCGCAGAAGTTCAGAACTTTGCCCTTTCACCAAATAATATGAAGTATGAAGAAAATATATGATGCTTATAAGAATTTCTAATCAACTGAGATCAATAAAATTAGAATATTTTGTAGTTAAGTTCAGTAAAGACAATATTTCTGAACGTCCGCACCAGACAAGTTGGGAACTTTGTTTTGAAGTTCGCAAGTAGACTGGCTAATTGCCAACTAACTTGCGAACTTCGGAACATACTTTGGAATTTCCCAAACAAACTTCACAATCAGCATGGGCAAAAGTTATGTGAAATCAACTGTAATAACATGTTACACTATGAGATTCCTTAAAATGTCTCAAATAAACAAGCAGGAAATTAACATTAGTCGTTTTGCTACACAGGCTTATTATGTAGGTTCCCATTAACTTGGCTTCTTCGAAAGTGGATTATCTCGACTTACTATTTTTACCTGAACAATTCTGTGTCTTTGCCAGTCAGTACCCATGGACATTTGGGACAGAATCCTAAGTGAGATCTCCTGAATCTGATACATGAAAAAAGACAACCCAAATTTTAAGTACCTATGACCCTTCCCACAATATTCTTGGTATTGATTCTACATGTTCATGGGCAGGTTCAGCTATGGAATGACCCCCAAAATCTTATCAATATATAGTTTGGGCATGGCTTCTTGAAGGTAGAAAGCTTTTTCAAGTTCAACATTTTGCTGGACTTACTTTTTCATCATTTGCTTTTGTTAATGCTAAAATCCTGGGAAGAGCATTTCTGTCATTCTGTGAAGATAAAAATGATTTCTTAGAAAAGAAATGAGAAACAGAGTTAACCATAAAACCTCTGTGTGTCATTGATAACCAGATCCTGGGATGTGCTCTTCCTACAAACACAACAACTATTCCCAAGATAGTGTTACCCTCAATAAATAAAGTCATTATTATTATTATTATCAATTATTGATGAGAATTAATCTGAGAAAACCTTCTAATGGTAATTTATTACAAGCAACACAGACTTTACTTGATGACCATTACTAATGTTAGGATAACATGAAAACCAACCTCAATTAATGGTGCTAAATTCCCATGATGTTCGACAATATGACTGAGGGTCATCATGGCCAGTAATGCAATGGCTTCTTTCATGGCACACAAAGACAACACAGGATTCAGCGCTCCATCTGCTAGTGCTAGAGAGAAATATTGAACAATGTCATAGTCTTATAAAAGTATGGGTCGAATAATAAGAGGGAATGGTTTTTGAACACAGGAGCAAATGATGATTGTGAAATTTTTGGATCATCCAGGTGAGTGTAGTCTTGAGTTGTAGTTTTGTACTATTGTACATCAACTATAGCCCAAATAAACTAAATTATATTGATTATTATAATAAACCCCAAAGTTACTGTGTAGCCTGGAGGTTTAATTATACCTAGCTAAATCTCAATCAATAATGTTACATTAACTTATTCTGTTTTCTCAGTGTAATAATAAAATTATTACATTTTGAAATGACTTTGTAATGTGAAGCAATTGTATGTACATTTTGCTACAATAGAAGAAATGATTGATCCTCCTGCAAAATTTCTAAGGGTTGGATGAATCTTCCCAGACCCCCTCCCCCTGGTATAAATAGTGAACAGTCCCTAGACTCTGAAGATTACTTTCACTCAGTTTGTTGAAATTTCAGTTGCCACCAACAAGTCTTTCTCAAGACTACACTCACCCATTACACTCACATTTCATAATCATCTATGGAAATAATGAAATGAAGAAATACATGAACATGGATGAAGTAATGAATAAACAAAAAAATGAGTTAACCAAACAACAAATCAATGGATAAAGTGGATAAGATGGATGGAAGAATGGATGGATGGACAAATGGATGGGGAAAATGAAAGCTATAAGCAAGCACTTTATCATCTCTTCAAATGGCCACCTTACCATAATTTTTATTTAAAAATCTCAAAACACTTCAACTCACCCTGTGCTTTAAGTTCTTCTGACTTACAGAATATCATGAGTGCACTAATTCCATCCAAAAGTGTCTGTTCTTGAGTTTCATTAGTAGTTGATAAAATGCTATGGGAAAAATAATTTTTATTTAATTATGATTTAAAATTGAAGCATTAATAATTAACTTTCAGATCAACTACCACAAGACTTACATTACAGCACTTTTCATAATTCTGCAACCTACTGACTCTAGACTTATGGGCAACATTGGGCGTTTTAGCTTATCCCTCAATCAAAATAATTACTATCTCAAACTGTTGAAACTTTGATTGACGGAAGCCAAAATGCCCAACCTCGCCCAGAAGTCTGGAGTCAGACTTGAAGACAAGTCAGATTTGAAATGAGAAAACAAAGATTGCACTACACATTACGGTAAGTCTCCTGTATACCAAATCACCTCCTTGAAGGTGTGGAATTTTCATGGTGCATTATATTATGCATAGCTTTACCTGCATATTGCTTTAATGGCTCCACATTTAGCTAGCATTGAATGCAATGGAGGATGAGTTGATAAAATCCTTAGTCCTTCCGAAACAGCAGCCTGGTAAATAAATGAAAGAAAGAATGAATGAATGAAAGAAAGAATGAATGAATGAAAGAAAGAATGAATGAATGAAAGAAAGAATGAATGAATGAAAGAAAGAATGAATGATGGCATGCTTAAATATAAGAATGGCAATTTCTGGTTTGCTTTCTATCAGTTTCAGTTTCATTCACATTTTTTTGGTACATTATCATGTATACTCTGGCATTACTGAAGGGAGGGCTGGTATAAAAACTTGAAAATTCAAATGTTATTGCAGAGATAGACCTACTTTAACTTCCTCACTGTTGCTCTGACTTAAGTAGATGAGAGTCTGAACACCTCCCAACTCAATACACTGAAATTCAGAACAAAATTTCTTAAGTTGTATTTATTGGTAGTTTGGTTACAGTATCGTGGTAAAGACCAATTGACTTTACAGCAATTACACTCTATGGTATGCAGTAACGTTGAAATGGCTTCCTCTTGTTTTTTGGGAGTTGAGAGTTGTATGCTTAAAACAGTTAATGTAGTGGTAATGTGTGTGAGTGACAGTGCCCACAATAAGTGTGAAAGTAATAGGACAAAATTTAAGTCTACTCTTCTTACCTTTTTAAGACTTTCGGGGTCTTTGCACATTTCCTTTAGAGATTCTGCAGCTTCAAGTTTAAATGACTGAAAAAAATAAGAATAGTAACCATCATGGTTTTGTCGGAAAAAATTCATATGATCGGCCTGCTCACAAATGTCTATGACTCCATCCACAGATGCAAAGGAATGTGTTTCTAAATGCTCTGGTATGGCTGTCTAAATAATTATTTAACCATTGATGAGAAAAAGTGGCACATTTCTTTGATCTTTCACAAATTTCCAAAATCTATAGCCTTCATAGAAGACTCATCTAAGAATAGTTTTGACGTCCACTTTTCTTTATCCTTTCCACCATTGTATTTGATTTTAAACTGATATTTTCTGCTTTACATCTTTACATTTTAGTCTAACTAGTAACACATTCCTTTGTATTTTTGGGTGGAGTCACAGATGTTTGTGTGCAGCAACATCATACAAATTTTTTTCAATGATACCACAATTCGGTGGATTCTATAGTATTTTGAAACAAGATTATTATGCTTAAAAAAGCTTAAGAAAGGAACATAGCCCACTTTTGAAGAATGCTGTGGAACTAAAATACAATAGGACACTTGCTTTATTGCGTCATGAACCTCTACTACCAGAATCCCTTGCACACTTTCTTTTGTTGAGTTAATTAGCACCAATTGTCTTACTATTCTTATGAGGAAATACAAATTTGAATATGAGAGAAAATACGCGAAGCATTCTGGTTGTAGTGGTCAAATGACGCCATCATGTAAATGTCCTATTATAACAATTATCTTACCAACTGTAAAGAGCGTGACTTGGTTACAAGACCTGTGACAGATAAACAGAAGTCGCACACCCTCTCAGGATCTTCAAACCCCATTTGTGGTAATGGAACCTACAAATTGATATTAAAAGATATATTTTTGTCTCTAATTAGCCTTCACATCTAAATCCATTGACGCCTTTGATAAAGTGATTGATTGATTGATTGATTGATATTAGATCATGCAGTTATTCCTCACTCACTCACCCATACATGCACATACTCAACTAAATACCCAGTCTCACACCCACCTATTCATTCGTTCACTCGCCTACTTATTGCTACTGATCACGGCACACTTTCTCTAGCATTCACTTATTTCACCAACTCACACACTACCTGGCTTGATCACTCACACACTCAATCACATCAACCACCTACTCACTGATTATGACTCACAAACTCATCCACCCACCCATCCACCAACTCACTCCCTCCCTCACACTATCATGCATCCAATGGTAGTGTATTAATTATGGGATGCATCTCATAAGTGAGAGATCTAGAGATATAACAGACAGTAATGTATGGGAGGATTACTGGTTGTTTCGCTACATGACCAGTTTGCTACATGCTAATTAGGTCCTTTCGCTACGTGCAAATGGTCGTTTCACTACATGATCTGTGGTCGTTTCAATATATGATACTGACTGCCTCTAACATGTCGATTTTAACGTTTTATCAACAGGTACTCTACTACAATATTACTGGTTGAGTCGTAATTTTGATTAAAGTAGAGATAATCTTTTCAAAGAAGCCAAGTTAATGTCAGGAACCAACGTAAGCCTGTGTAGCGAAACGACTCGTTAATTTCCCGTTTGTTTATTCGGGGAGTTTTATGGAACATGTTAGTAAACTTCAATTTTGATACCTCAGAGTATTTTTTTTGAGGGACACTTTTCGTTTGTGCTAAATTCAGCTCTAAACTTTGGCGTCTCTTCTATAAGTAAGGTGCGTGTAGCGAAACGACTTGTTGATTTCGGGCTCATTTTTTTGGAGAGTTATCATAAATCTCATAGTGTAACAGGCTATTCTAATCTTTGATTTTAATGCCTAAGGGGAGTTTTTGAGGTACACTGTTTGTTTGTGCTAAATTCAGCTCTAAACTTTGGCGTCTCTTCTAAGAGTAAGCGGCGTGAAGCGAAACCAAGCTCAGTGAGACCAAGGTAAGGGAAAAAGGGAAAAACATGCTAATTAGGTAGAGCTAAGATTTTAAGGGCTTAGAAGAAATTAGAGAGAGAGGGAGGGGTGGGTAAAAAGGTCTTGCTCTTTTTTAAAAAATTATAAACCAGGTTAAAAATTCTAACCCAGGTCAAAACAAATTCACCCAGGTCGAGAATCTTGACCTGTAACAAATACATATTTTTGTTTAAACTCATAGTATAGTCATTATGCATGTATCATTATATTCATTAAGGATTAAAGATTAAAGGCCCGTTAGACATACATACGTAGTTATTGGAGTGTGATTTTGTCAGTGATTTGTGATTTGTGGTGGCCAAATCGAAAGTTGCAACTACTTTGGCCACCACACACGTTTTTATATTTCCACGTATTGTAACATTTACGTAAGTACTATGTTAGCTTATTTGTAATTGTATTTTCTATTTTTGTAACTAACTGTATTTATTTATATCATGTGTGAATTTTTTAAAGAGTAGGTCAGCAGACATAAAAGCTGTGTACAAATTATAAAGGTCATAACTACCTTCTCATTACAGCATTTATTGCATAGCACTCTCCCACACTGCCTGCAGTGATGTTTTCGTCTCAGTTGGTTAAACTTTTGATTACAGAGAGGACAAACGTGGGCTTCTTCATCAGGCATCCATCTGATAACACGAACATTATAACCCCGTCAAATACTTACTTCACATATAGAAATGCAGGACTAAGTTGAAGAAATGCACAATTTATTACCTGGGCTTTACTAACAGGAATGGTGTGGACGAAAAGACGTTGGCAGGACCTTCTGTTTTAGCTGGGAAAACATCGTTGTCTTCGAGTCGAATGCAGTTTGTAGCCCGCGCCATCTTGAATTGGCATGGCTGGTCTCTAGTCGCTCGCCTACATATGTACCACAGGAAGCCTGGCTATAGATAGGAAACACCACCAAATTCAATGATTGCTTTTCGATATTTTCCCATTTCAAACATCTCGAAAATGGGATTCTTTGTGAAACTGATATTTTAATCAATTCATACCGTTAATACAAAATACGTAATGCTCAAGGAAATGCCTTTTTAAATATAAATACCTATATATTACAAAGGACTTTCGAAAAAGAAAGAAAAACAGAAAAAGTCGTGCCGCATAGCAACATTCTTTCCTATTTCCAAAACGACAAAAGCTTCAAAAACATTATTTATCTTACATTATATATCTCTTTTATTCCCTTTCGATTATTCCGAACTGTGCTCCCTGTGGCTCCCCTATCATCCAAGGCCCTGGAGACCACGCAAAAACTAAAACGTTGCGTGACGACAAACGGAAAATGTCGATGGTCACCGATATCAGGACTCCAGCTCTCCTAGTGGACTTGGAGAAGGTTAAGAAGAACTGCCAAGAGATGGCTGAACGGTGTAAAACTCTTGGAGTCACTCTAAGACCGCACATGAAAACACACAAGACTCTGTAAGTACGGACCACTACGATATAACGCGTGCTCTGATTGGCTAACAAGCGTGTGATAAAAGAGCATGGAAACATGATTTCCCCGCAATAATCTAATTAACAGTTATCTAATTGAGCCTTATAAAACGCCTTTCCATGTTCTATGGTGTTTTATTCAACAATTTGGATGTTGGGAACACACGAGAAAAGCTTTAGAACTCATTCGTCAACGGCTCGTGATAGTACGAAAACTTTTCCTGTGTCTTTCCAACATCCCGCGTGTTAATAAAACAGCTTCTTGTAAGGCTTAATTAGAGGAAATGATTAATAATAATTCTACCTTATCGGGTATTATTATTTCATTCATATATTGTATATAGGTCATTGCTGCAAGACTATTGCGCCCGTTGTTACATTGGTCAGCGGAGATAATAATTTACCCCCTTTGGCCTGACGGGTCAAAGGGATTAGTTGCACGACTGACATACCATCGGATCAGATGTCAGTCTTGGCTCAAGTTCGTTTCTGACTTACACGTTAATATTTCTAGTGCTGGTTGTGCTCAGTTGTGGAATTATAGGTTTACTGAAATTGGCATTGCACAGGTAGTCCAAGCTCTGTACTAGTGTGCTTTTATTACTTAAAGCTAGAAATAGGCAAAATATAGACCCTATGCAAAAAGCCTGGAATCAGGAATACTTCTTTCTGCTCATCTGCAAAAGTCATAACAACCAGCCTTTGAAAGAGCATGCTAACATTAGTAAATAAACCCGGCAAATTTCAGGGTCTTAGCACAAATACCTGAGAAGTTACAGTGATTTAAATTAAGAAGGATTTGTATGTGAAACACAGCCAAGACCCGACCAGCCTCGTTTTCATGTTTTTAGCACATTTTAAATACTTATGACTCTGCAGGGATTAACCATTATTTTTTAAAACTGTGCACATTTACTAATTCACTGATGGTCTTTCATGTGAGGACAAAATATTTTCTCGATTCATTAAGCTTTGTATCAAGGGAAAAACTTTATTTTGAAAATCACTCATATGATTACTATGAAGTAGGAATATTTTTCCACTAGTCCCTTCTTTATTAATTGTAAAATTCAGTTTAAAATTGCATATTATTATCATGAATAAAGTTATGGTTAATAAATATTAAAGAAAAAAAAACAATATATATATATATATATATATTAATGTGTTTTTGGTGTATATATACACCAAATTGAAAAAACGTTGTCGGATTCAAAAGGTTAAATCATCGAAGGTAAGACCGAGGAGGATTCTGGGT
>JAAAQI020129766.1:0-13796 GCA_011800005.2 Stichodactyla mertensii | reverse complement strand
CAAGTAATTTCTTCCTTGGGATGCTATCAAAAGCTTTTTGGAAGTCCACAAAGCATGAAAAAAGTAAATTGTTTTTCCTCTTTGGTTTACTTTTAACATACATATCGATTACAGATTTCAGAATAAAAATACTATCTGCTGGTTATGAAATGTTTCGTAACCAAGGCCCAAAATTTTGCCGACTGCCTCCCCCCCCCCCCCAACATAAAGCAAGAACTGTTTAACAAAGGGTTCATATTTCACCTGAACACTATTGTTAGTCCATCCCATGGATTGTAGAAGTTTCTTTTCTTCGTCATCCATCCCTTCATAATCATCCACATGTTGCTGTTCACAACAATTTGAGTGATCCTGATAAAAAACACACAGAAAAGTTAAGTTATTCTTTTCCGTTTCATTTCCTTTTTTCAATTATTTTCCTCTTCCCACAAAGGAACTCTTAGTCCCAAAGACAATCTTCTACCATGATAGGGAGAACTCTAAAGCTGGGCAAACCAAAGGGCTATAGCTCCATTTCATTAAGTCAAGAATTGAAGACGATTTTCTCTAAAAATATTTCAATGTTTAACCTTTTAGTTTGGGTTTTAGGGAGAAGCGTCAATAGCGACACTGGGTTGAAAAAACAAATGTATGTGCCATTTCGATTGGAAAGTTCCGGAAAACTCGGTCTGCCGATCGAGGAAATCCACTTTCTCGCCCTTTCCTGTTCTTCCTGAAGACGCGTGTACCATTTGTGTTTTCCCGCTCTTTTTGGTTGGAAGACGCGTGTACGATCTATCGTTGTTTTTTTTAGCAACGAATTTCAAATCGGGTGGATTGGTTTATATGGAAAGCACCCCTGATTTCCAGTTGTTACAGATGGCTTTTGTTGCCAATTTTTTTTACCAATCAGAAGACAGGCTTATTCGATTTATCCAAGCGAGTTCTTTGAGTCTACTTCTATTTACATCAATTTTATTGAGCCCTAAAACAACTTCTGTGCTGTTCCTAGTCAGGGCACGGCTGATTAAGGTTGCTGAACTTTTTGGGGGGAGTAAAACCGGAGAACCAAGGAAGAGACGCAACGAGAATTTCTACTCACAAGAAATACCGAGTCCAGGAATGGAACTCGAGACCCCAGAGGTGAGAGGCTGATTCCCACAAACCAGTTCATACAAACCTTCTCTTTTTCTTTCGTTCCTTTCTTCTTTTTCCCTTTCCTTTTCTTCTTCCCCTTCCCGTTTGTCGGCGGATTAACAGACAGACAATCCGAGCAGAATTCCACTTCCTGTTCCCTCCGGCTAATCTCACACGGGTTCGACTTGTTCCCTGTACTCGTTGTCCCGTTCCGATGGTCTCGTTCTTCCGACCACGGATTCTTCTTCCCGACGTAGCCACAGTCTCCATTTCTGTACACTGGCCACTGTTCCTGCCTTCGTTTCTTTAAATTGCACTCCATGTCTTCACAACTACACGGCGTGTCCACGCTGTCACCATCATCTTCGTCCTCGCAGCTCCCTTCTTGTTCATTAATGCATATGTCTTCAGAATTCTCATTATGACAGACTTCTCCGTGTTCTTTGGAATTGGGAGACATGTTTTCCTGTTCTTCGTTTGTTTCTGCTATGACTTCTGGAGCTGTGGTTGAGCATTTACACTTTTCGATTCGCCTGGCTTTCTTTTTGAGTCGTTTTTGTTCTCGTTTGAGTTCTTTCATTCGTTCTGCTATAGATATTTCTTCCACTACTTGTTCGAGCCTTGAAATTCCTAGTTTCTTCTCCACGGCAACCTGCGTGTGCAAAAGCAAGTCGAATTTTGAGTTGTCAATACCGTCATTGATTTTAATCAATGAGTTTAAAAAACATTTCTGGGAAGACTTTTTTTGGGGGAGGGGCAAGTAAAAAAGGGGCAAGAACCCGGAGAAAAACCCTTGAAGCACAGGAGAGAACCAACAAACAACTCTACTCACGAGATAACACCAGGAATCGAACTCGAGACCCCAGCGGTGAGAGGCAGCGCATTAACAGCGCACACCACCCGTGCTTCCCAGGAGGAGGGATCACGAAAAAAATATGTAAACGGAAAGGGGATCATGCAAATATTCAGATGAATTCCGGAAACACCCCAGCCTTCCATGTCCATAAAAATGAACAATCACTTACATCCATTTTAGCGTATCTTTTTAAAAGAAAGCCGAGAAAATACGCAAAGGAATAGGCTGCGGTTTGAAATGGGACAACATACCACACCCACGTAGACTATATTATTTGGTGATAATTTTTTCATGCTCTCAAGACTGTGTATGATATACCTCAAAGCTTTTCCTCAGGGCGTCTACACCAAGATAAAAGAGCATCTGCCAGGTTTGTTCTTCTGCTCGTAACTTCTGCCAAAGTCTGTGTAATCTCTCCCATAAGTGAGTACCAAGACATGTTAGAACCTGAGGACAATATCATCTGGTTAAACCAGTTTAACAGGAGTGTCCAGGATGATTTGTAACAAAGATACATTGTACTGAGCACACACTCTGACTGATGTGCGAGCATGCATCCAAAACTCGATGATCAAAAAGTGTGCACGACTGACCACTTTCCATACATCTGTTCACTGGTCAAACACAAAGCATTCCATTGAAGGCGTGAGGTACAAATTTGAACAATCCTTTGAAACTACCTTGCAGCCTGGATTGAATGCTTTGAGTTTGACCAGTGAAATGATGTATGGAAAGTGGGGTCAATGAGAGTTTTGTTGGAAATGAAAACAAATAAATGATTCTCTCTGCTACTGCGGTTACAAAAGAGATGACCAACATCCAGTGAGATATGGATGCATTTTGAGATATGGATATCATTTCCCAGATGACAACAATGCTATTGCTTAGGCCATAAAATTTGGCTGATATGAAACTCCTCTACGCTGCTGGAAAGGAGATGCATGAGACTGAATGGGAAATGAAAAAGAATAGTACACAAACCTCTTCCTGTGCAATATCTAATGTCTTGGCATGCCTCTCCCTTCTTCTGTACCAAAAACAACATGTTTACAAGGCATCAACAAAAAAAATCAATAAAAATATAATTGACCAGTTTTGGAAATTTCACTGTACATGACAAAACCACGACATACCCTCCAGCTATTTCAGGTTCTGCCCTTCTTATCAGATTTGCTATGAAGTCTGTATCACACAGGACATGGATGTGATGCTCCTGTGGACAACTCTTTAATCCGTCATACAGTGTTGGACAAAATCTAGTTGAAAAATAGCATTAGTTTTAATAACAGGGTTTCCACTTTGATGATTGATGATTTATGATTTATATAGTATCTTTTCTATGTGGATATAATCAAAGGCGCTTTACAATGGTTAATGTGAATTTTTTACAGACTGCATTTTAAGGCGCCATAGACAGCCACGCAGCTTACAATCATGAGTGAATAATTAGTAATTGAGACCAGACTGTTGAACCGGGAGATATCCCCTACTCTTACAAACAGCTCAACAGGTTCTTTAATGTCCCCCATTTACAGGTTAAGGAAGAGATGGGAGACAGAAGAAGAGATGGGAGATGGAGGAAGAGATGGGAGACAGGTACACTTTCCTGCCAAAGTAAAATTCTCTGACTTCCTACTGACCAAATCCCATTTTTCACCGACTTTGTTGAACACAAAAATGGTTATTTACAGTTCCAGGATTCCAAAGGACACCCCAATAGCTGTTATTATGGTTGTATGCAGATGAGATGCAAATGAATCATGCATTGTATTGACCCAATAGCCTCACTTGAATGACCCTTAAAACAAAAGATTATCTCATTGCAGGCTCACCTGTAATAACAGCTATTTCTAATTGTATATCCTGGCCCTGAAATTCCCCAACTTTTGGCACATTTTTCTAATTTTGGAATACCATAACCAGAGGGGATAATCAAAATTTAAACAAACTTATCTGAACAACTTTATGTACCCTTTTTCACTTGGTCCATCCAAGTCCCCTGCTAAAATGCTGTATGCTCTTAACACCTTGGACTTGCATTCTGAACAGAATCTGTGTTGAAACAGAATTACAAACATAAATATTCACTAACTTTTTGAGATTTTTGGGGGCACATTTCCTTTAAAAAGTGTTCATACTGTATATTTCAGATTTGGGTTGTAGTACATTACAAGTGATGAAAAACAAGTAAGTAACAACAGTACACACCTGTGTTTTCTTAAATAGTGCTCTAGGGTGTCCAGAAGAGCATCTGAATCGATCAATACAACCTGTTAATGGAATTTAAAAAAACAACTCTATTAAGACATACATCTTAATGAATAGGCCTTACTGAATTATTCCTTAGGGCTGCAAAGTAATACTTCCTTTTAAAGGTGGGTATAAATTGTTTAATAAATGACAAACACTCAGGTTTGGTTTTGTGCACCTCTTTTGCTTCCTGGCTTTAGCAGCATTCCATGTGCACCATTATTCAATATGACTAAGTGTGGACCACTTCTTTTTATCACAGCCAGTGCAGAAAAAAATCAAGGCTGGAGGTCTTTGTGATTCTAGCAAAATTCCCAATACTTTGCATGTATCATATCAGCATACAGTTCATGAAGTTATGAATACATGTTTGTTTATTGCATTATACTGTGTCTGATAGATGCCACAATATATATTTACTGCCATTCAAGAATGGCTGATATGCCAAAATGAGTTGCTTGATGGATTAGTTGCTTAGATGACCTTGCAGTTGATCATGATAAAGTAATGAGAAATTGACTGTAAATACCTCATCTCGACATTCTTGTGAGAGGAGATCCCATACATCCATCCAACTCCTGTTAAAACAAGAACATGTACATGTGTGGTATTATCAAATGATTATGAATTTCAAAGAATATTTACAAATGCCTCCATAAAATGTCTGTAAACCTTTAAGGTAATTTGTAACAAGTTCCTAATAAGGAAAACTATCAATTTGAAAATAGAATCTTACCCAGATGGTCTTGACTTATGGGTTTCCAAAGAATGTAAAGGACATCTCCTACAATGTAGAAAGTGATAAATATTATATTAATGAGATTAGAATTAATTGCAGAAGAGCTGGAAGTAAATTAGCACAATTGCTTTACATTTCATAACTTATTCATTTCAAGAATATTTTTAAACAAATCATGCCCTAACAATAAACAAATAAATGTTTGACATTTATTTGTTTATTTATACATATATATGAATATAATCAAATGTGCAGGACGGTCACACTAATGTGATCATTCAAGCCATGTGAAGGTCTAACCATTTGCAGATGTTATTACAAAGGCAGCAACTTCTCCTTAGTTATTTTAAGACTCTGGGTGTTTGCCCAGCTGGGGATTGAACCCATGACCTCCTGCATAACAGACCAATGCTCTACCAACTGAGCTAACCAGGTGGAAGTATCAGTATTAAAATAAACACAGTATGATGTTATATCTTTACCTATTTCTTCTGCTTTTTGGAATTGCCTCAACCAATTCATTTAAACGAGACCTTATGAAAATAAAGAAGAAATTTTGTTCATCAATTTAAGTCTACTATTCAAAAGGACATAATATAATTTGCATTTGTAAATGATTGTACCCTAAGGAATATCATCCATTGTTTCATTGTTTGATTATTTTATATAACTTTTTATTACATCCTGTTTTTCATCTTTTTTAAATTGATAATGATGCCAAGCAACATCAAAATGTCGTCTTTTTAAATCTTTTATGTTTTTATCTCTCTTATTGATTTAGGAGTCTTCATATATTAGTAATAAATTATCACTGCAGTCCAGCAAGCTCCATCAACTTGCACATCAACTGCAGTACACAAAAACACACTAATAATGAATTTGAGCTGCCTTCTGTTTCTTATTACTATCTGATTTGGTAATTCCACTGTCACCTGAGTCTGAAGCCTGTGATAATTAATTCCTAATTGATAAATTTACTAATTTACTAATTTACTAAAACTTAATTTTCATATTTATGTAAAAGCATTTTTGCAATTAGGTATACCTCCTTTTTGTTTTACACCATTTGACGATGAGTTTGATGTCACTTATGTGTGGCATTAAGTATTTATTCTCCAGTACATTTAACATATCAAAAGTTACTTTAGTACCAATTGATAATTTTATTTTCACTTACCCATGCATGTAGAACAGTGCATAGATTAACTTGGGATCATGAAGAAAATAATCACTTACAGTCAGAACTGAAAATGAAGCAAAGTTCAAATCAGTGTTTGGCTTGTCGTTACAGTGCTTGACCTTGGCTGTATTCCACTAGTTTGTCACTAGTAAAAATTGCCTTCTGGCAAGTAAAACCTGAGAACCACCAGCCAATGGGTTATCTCTCAGCTAGCAAGTTCTCAGCTCCACCAGCCCAAGGGCCAGTGATGAAAAAAGTTAAGGTCGAGCACCACATTGCTTATGTGAGAGCATACTGATTTATCTTTCCACATAAAAATTAAAGACTTTATGTCAACTGACATGCTTTGCAGGCAATTTAGAATAATATTAAACACAATCATTTTGCGGTAATTATTAGGAGGATTTAAAATCTGCCTGCATTGAACTACTGAAAATTAAAGAAGTATTTTTTCAATATGGTTTTTGTAGGTTTTCAATGATTTCTAGAAGTATCAATTGTTAAATCAATAACAAATGCCTACCAAGCATGTTTGTTGATAGTGAGCCTTTAGAACAAATTGCCAATCTAAGCACCTTTGCACAGTGTCATACAAATATACTATAGAATCTTTTACACCCTTGTAATGGGAAGTCATGTCAGCTTGGTCATTGTACTGAGATAACGAAACAAATAGACAATACATCAACCCACAAAGTGACTCAACCTAATCTATAAACAGAGTACAAAATCATAACATTCAGTAGCTGGCAAGACTTCTTATTATAGTGTTTATTCCTCCAGGTATTTGTCACTTTAAAATGGAAACTTAGAATTCTATTATAATCCACTTCTCTCTAGACACAGACACCCAAGGTCTTTTTGCTTCCATATCTTATTTCTTTATGTCATTTAAATATCCTGTAAGATCTGAGGTCTTGAGATAAGTAAGATTTGGAAGACTATGGTACATACTTCCTGATGTTGTGATGATAAGTGGCTCAAGTGCTCGCTGACCAGATTTAACAAGTTGGCTACACAACCTCTCGACACTAGTTTAAAACAAAATGTAAAATATTATTTTCAAGAAAACTAGTGAAGTGAAAAATGTGGTGTGATATTTAAAAAGGCAACACAAAACTGGGAAAATATCACATTTTTGTTCTTTTGCTCAGACGTTATTTGAAAGAATTATACAAAGGTCTTTAAGAACCATATTTAGCAGTATTGTTATTGGTGTTTAGAAGAGTTAATTATGAGAATAGACTACACAGGTGTACTGAATCTCAAGAAGTGTGTTTAATCAATGATTGTTAACAATTTCATTTATAAACAGGTTGATTGAGTAACCGAGATTGTCACCATCAATTATTGATCTTATCAACAAACAACGTGAAAAGATATGTGATAATAATCCACGCTTGAATCGCTAAGAAAATCAAATAATCCTAACGACTCCTTTACCTCCTGCGACAGCCCACACAAGGTACAGAGTGGGAAAGTAACGAAAAAATGTCTTTTTCACGAACCATCAAGGCAAAAACCAGCTCTTCGCTGTCCAGACATTTGTATCTCTGAAAGATAAATAAATAATCTCAGTGTACGTAAAGCTGTGATTTTACAATGCAAAAACATTGTATGTGACAACTTTGGGATTCAATACCTCCTATCAATGAAGCAATATATCAATAAATATCGTTTTTATGATGCTGTGAAACTATTATTTTTGTAGACGTTCACAACGTTTCAATATTGGCGCCCAAAGTGAAACCCTTCAGTTTGACAGACCAAGAGATAGATGAGAAAATATGAACCGTCAACGAGGAGAGCTTTTATATTCTCAATCCCTGAAGAACAGGATTACTTCGCAAGATATGAATAAAAATTACCTTCAAGAAATCTTGGATCTCGTCCTCAGTAACATTTCCAGAAGAAATCACGTTTTCTGGAATTTCCATCACCATCTAAAAAGGTATTTAAAATTATAGAGCCTAATTTCTTTGTAAAAGCTGCTTGAAAGTGAAGGTATAGGTATTCCTGTAAGTGTAATAATACATAAAATAGTCAAAGCTCGCTAAAATAAAGCACTACCGTAAGACTTTCTTCGATAACTAGAGGGATCTGTCGACGTTCGAAAGCAAAATCCATCTCATCTCGACACACAGCAACAAGTTTAGCCATTTTGTAGGATAACTTTACGTGGAAAATTTCATTAATGTCGTCCACAGGATTGATAACTGGTTCACAAGGTAGCCATAAATATGGTGTTTCTTCAGTCTAGGTTAGTAATGTTGGATTTATGGTGGAATATTTGGAGTAAATACAACACTTCTTTCGTTTTCCTCCTACACTTTCCTTTTTACTAGACCCCTGTGCGCATGATCAATAACACCCAGAAGCCTTTGCAAGTGAACACGCCCAGAATCCTCTTTGAGATTCCAAATACCCGGCATTCATTGCGCTATCATAACATCGCCCACACGAAGGGAGAAATCTGCTGGGTTTTTAAAATCTGTGTGTAGTGTTTTATAAGGTGCGGTAATACGAGCAAAAAATCGTGCAACTTGTCGTGCTACATTGTTGCTTAGCAAGCTGCAGAGCGATGTTGCTCGTATTACTACCATTAACTTGTCACGCAACAAAAAATCGATATTGTAAGTTGCAAAATTTTATTAGACCGATTTAGCCCGGGCGTAATGTTTTCCCATTTCAGGCCACGTGTCATTCCCTTGAGAATACTAGTCTTTGTTTGAGGCTCATCCATATTAATTCATCTTCTCAAGCGTTACCAAGAAACAAAGAAACGATACCCAAGAGAACGACACGTGGCCTGAATTGGGAAAACATTACGCCCAAGCTAAATCGGTCTATTGCACGAAGTAGAAAGAGATTCTAATTTATGCAACAGGCAGTCACAGCTTGCAACATCGATTTCTGTTGCGTGACAAGGTGATTTAGGGGAATTTAAGGGGAGGGGTTTGGGATGTACACCCTCCCTCCTCTAAGGGGATTCTTAAACACTATAAACACTACAGGTGCACGCTCCCCTACAAATAATCCTAGATCTGCCCTTGAGTTGGTAGAGAGGGGAGTTACAAAAGTTACTACAGTGTACAAAAGCCCAACAAAACCTCTTCTTTACCAAAGTTAGTAGAGACAACTATGTCTTTACGCAGTACTTAAACTGTCAGCCTGTTAGTTCACTGAATTGGTAGAACTTCGGTCTGTTGTGCGGGAAGTCGTTGGTTCAAGCCCCGGCCAGACCAATGACTCAGGGTTACAAAAACAACTGAGGAGAAGGTGCTACCTTTGTAATTACATCTGCAAATGTTTGGACATTCAGGTCTTCTCGCCGTTGGGACTTTAAACCGTAGGCCCTGTCTCCCATCCCTTCCTCAACCCGTATATAGGGGACATTAAAGAACCTGTTGAACTATTCCTATGATACCAAGAGTACTGAGAGGACGTCTCCCAGTTCAACAGCCTACCCCAAATGGAGACATAACGTACTAATACGCTAGTAACCCACTCATGATTTTAAGCTGCGTGGCTGCCAATGGCGCCTTAAAAACCACCCTGTAAGTCCCATTGGCAAATGATTGTAATAAAGCGCATCGAGACTTGCCTGAAATGTGCTATATAGGTACCCACCCCTCCCCTACTCACCACGATTAGTTTTCGTGTTCCGAGCACTATCTACTCTGCTTGACATCACGGAGGTTGATTTAGCCTCGTCTCCATGTAGCCTTGCCCTTGACACTATACTGTGTCAATATTTATCTCTCAAAATAGCCTTGGACTGATGGCTTGTTTACAGTACAAGTGCTTATGCAAAAAACGGTCCTTTGCTCAAAAATATCAGTTAAATTTGACATCAATTTGCAATTTGTCTTATCTCAAGCACTTCATTTTGATATTTTTTATGCTTTAGCATTAATCCTTTTATTCGCGAAAACAAAGCTTAGTACTCCTTGGAAGAAGAGAGAGAAACGACAAGTACCATACGCACTGATGCGCGGAACTGACTGACACTATTGAATATACATGAAGATTTGTGTAACAAAACAACAACTCTTAACCCTAGTAGTCTTGTTTTTGTCGCTTCCTACAACTTGAAATTGACATTTTCTTATGATACTTGATGTTATTTCTATAATTACAGAGCAGACTTTCTCATGCGTTTTCAATAAATACCAGTACTGAAGAAAGTGCTTCCTAAAATGGGCTTGGAGTTTTTAACGGGCGCTCGGTTAACGATACAAAGAAAAGCTATAGGTAAAGCAATAACCTAGAAAAATCCCCTGAGCAGATCATAACGGACAAGTGGACTTCAAGGCGGTTGAACTCAGTTATATTTCGTTTTTTGCATTGTATAACCTTTCACCGAGAGGCGACTCCTCCCCATTGGGCAGTACTTCTATACTTTAGCCACCAGGGTGTTATGAACCGTTTGCTGCCAAAGTCCAAGCTTTTCCGAGGTTTGATTCGTTTTATGACGTACAGATATGGCCTGGATGTTTTACGAGGAGAAACTAAACTGCAAAAGGCGCCTGAACACAACAACACGAAAACAAATGTCATGCATATAGATTAAGGTCAAGGTCGACTCGTATGTGCAAATTACCTTCGGACGAGGGTTGAGGATACAATACTAATAACATGCAAATGAGTTTTTTTCAAAAACTTGAACTTGATAACGCAGTGGACCAAGGACCACGGTCAGTGAAGGAATTATACAGTGAAGGTTGCTCAGTCGACAGAGCAATCGGCTTGTAATTGGCCACTAGCACTAATTACACCGATTCTGTATGAACTACTACAAGAGACATCAGACGTAAGCGTGGGAGGTTATCCGAACAAAGAAATACTCAAAAGTTCACTTGGACAACATTAGATCAGTGTTCCTAGGGAAAAAACAATCAGTAATGCTGTTTGTGGGACCATGTTAATCCACGCTTAAAAGAAAACAAGTCGAGATGTCCTCTGATGTGACGCAAAACGTTTCGACCTTTTTTCCATCCTTTTCTACCACTACCGTCATATTTTTTGTTTTTATCTCGACACTCCTAGGACTTTTTTTGGCACATGGAAAAAAACGTGGAAGCCTCGATATGCCAGGACCCTGGAGTCTTCCTTTTATTGGATGCATGTACTTGTTTCGCTGGTCCACGTTTCCTCCGAAGACCCTAGCCAGCCTTGCTAGGATTTATGGAAAAGTGTATTGTCTAAATCTCGGAGGCACTAATGTTGTTGTGGTGAATTCTTTTGAGGCTGTCAAGGAAGTGCTTTATCACAGAGGAACTGACTTTGCAGGTCGACCTGCACTGTTTTCGTTTGGTCTATGGGGGACGACAGATGAGTCATTGATGTTCAAAGATTATAGCCTGGATTTCTCAAACTTGAAATACAAAGCAGAAATTTCAATGCAAGAACTTTTGAATGAAGGAGATTTTTTAAGCACGAAAAGTCTGAAAGCTGTAGAGTATTTAAATAGCAGATTTGAGGATTTTGCTTTACGGGAGAACGCTTTTGACCCAGAAGAAAGCATCAAGAATGCCATTGCGGATTTTATAATGGATACTATGTTCGGGCAGTCCATTTCTCGATGGTTCTACCACGAAGCACGCATTGTCCTAGAGCAAGCTTCTTCTGCCTATGCGCAGACGGCATACGTTGGAGCGTGTGTGGATTTTGTTCATTTGATGCGCTACTTAACGAGAAAAACACTTACAAAAATAAGCTTCCAAGTTGGGCAGCTGCGTGCATTTGTGCGCAAAGTGTACCAGATTCATCAAAGCTCTTTACTGCAAGAACGAGACCTGAAAACAAGTCTCGCTTACTGTTTGCGTAGTGGTGACAGAGGATATCGCACGACGGCCTCGTCATGTGAAAACAGCGCAAACTCGATGATTTTAGATGATGACATAATTGTGTTTCTCTTGACTGATATCATGTTCTGCGCATACGAGAAGCTTTCAACGTCTCTTCGCTGGTGTATTGCTCGACTGGCAGCCAGTAAGCAACTGCAGCGTGATATCCACGAGAAACTGGACGAAGATTTCTGCAATGAGAGGGAGATACGGATTGGAAAATTCTCATTGCTAGCTGCAACTGTGTACGAAACACTCAGAACATCATGCATCATGCCATTTGGAATCGCGCGCAAGACTACAAGGGACACAACATTGCAAGGATACAAAATTCCAAAGAATACACTAACACTTCTCAATCTATGGAGCTGCTGTTATGACCCAAAGTGCTTTCCAAATCCTCACAAATTTAATCCCTATCGTTATGTTTCGAGTGATGGTGAAAATACCAGCGTCAAACTTCCAACGTTTTGTTTGTTTTCTGGAGGCGAACGGAAATGTTTAGGAGATAATTTTTCTAAAAAGTTCCTAACGACTTTGACTGCAGGCGTTTTGAGGACATTTGAGCTAGAATTAGTGACTCCGAGCCCCAACATAAGCCTTGAAGGTCATTATGCTCAAACATTACATCCAAAAAACTATACAATTTGTGTTATGAAAAGAAGTCAAATCGCAAACTGAAAAGTTGTAATAAAAAAAAAACCAACAAAAGTTAAAATTTAATTTCCTTTAGTAAAATTGTTTGTGTAGCTTTGTTGTGGATTCTAAAGTCTTAATCAAATATATATTTGAAAATAAACACCAAAATCTACTATGTTTGACCATTCAGTCGAGAAATAAAATGGATGCAGTACCTCGTTGCATTGACCTCATGGGCTGGCTTAATAAACAGGAACATACCCAATTATTCACTTAACGAAAATCTATTAACAACTACAATTGTACAATACGAATTATATAATTACATTATTATATGTAATCAAATTACGTAAGAAGAATTGTATTTGTGTAGGATTTCTATATCGAAGCTATTGTTTTGTACTAGCTGCTGCAACACTGGAACCAAAAGGAAAAATGATAGTTCCACCGGAAAATAAGTCAGCCATTGAAAAAACAAACAATCATAAAGTAAAATTATTATTTCAAGGTTTACTCGCATTTCTAAGAATCCTTTGGCTAAATTGATCATTGAATGATCGCACGAGTGCTTGACATAAACGTTGCTAATACCAATATTAATTCATTTAATTCGTTTGTAACTTTAATTAATCAATTAATTATTCATGATGTGATGTTGTTTGGCTTGAAGAACCTTCCAGAAGACACAGGAGAAGACGTGACTCTCAGTTAACCATGACAAGTCGAACTATAATAAAAATATTTGATACGTAATCTTGGCATCTTCCCTGAATCGAGAGCCTCTGGATTTGAGAACTGCTGAAAGACATGATTGAATTCCCGTTAATACCTCCCCTCCCCCTTGCCGCCTCTTTCCAAACCCCCCACCCCGGGAAACGACCATGTCTATTCTATATACAGCTATTTCAAAAAGGTTGACGGGCGAACCGGTAATTGGCAGTTGCACGACCGAATGGAACTGTGGAGCATTAAGAATTTCTTCTTATTCATTTCTTACTACCTAAACAATGCCTGCTGAAGATCTTCGCTGAATGGTGCAGACATTGTTTAGGTATTTAAAAAATCCACAGTTCCTTTCGGTCCGTACAACAGCCCACTTTCGATATATGGTTGAGTGATCGCACACAATAAGATCTGAGTCGAGGCTCCGGGGAAACAAAAGAATAA